>CAUYLG010006814.1:0-85963 GCA_963573385.1 Cacajao melanocephalus | reverse complement strand
GGATAGCATTAGGAGAAATACCTAATGTAGATGACAGGGTGATGGATGCAGCAAACCACTGCCATGGCACGTGTATACCTATGTAACAAACCTGCACAATCTGCACATGTACCACAGAACTTAAAGTATAATAAACAAATTTAAAAAAAGAAAATTGGGATGTTGCATTATTTCCATAATTGTCTATATTCACAGAACCTTTTCAAAGAAAAACAAATTTGAATTTTGACCTATGGATAATAGCTACTGTGGCTATTGGTGATCCATCACGACCTATGGCAGTCTCCATCTCTCACTCTGCAATCCTTGTACCACTTCTGGCAACTATACTGTGGTTTCCATTTAGGAAACACAATAAATCTTATGACTGGCTTATTTATATTCATGCATGTATTAAGATATAGACTTTTTAAAGGGGGGCACATTTGTAAATGGTAGGCAAACCCTTCTTATGTCATAAAACATCTATTTTCCTTCTAGACATGGTTGAACTCATATACTTAACTCTAACTTATGTACTTAACTTCAGAGCTATTTTTAAGGAATTGGGGAAATGGCCCACCATAGCTTCTCTCATAAAAAGGATTACAGAGAATGTACATACATTTCACTCTTATCACTTCGAATTTGTTTTAGGCTTCATGTTTCCCTACTCCCTCTACACCCCTCTTTCTGTCTAGTCAGTATGTGCATAAAGTGTTGAGAAGTAAAATCTAAAAATGGTGCAATTCTTCTTTTACTGGGACAGGTCTTTTCAGAATGAGCTGTTGGGACATCAGGGTATAATCTTGATGTCATACCACCTTGCGGCTAGAAGTACATGTTGATAGTATCTATTGCCACCTGCTTTTACAGATGGAGATTTTAAGGCAAAGTGGAAAAACTGCACAAGGATGACCTCCAGGTGCTTTTCCTGGCCCCAGTGGCTGAGCATGTACTTTCCTTTGAAACTCTCTCTGCTCTCAGCTCATACCCCAGGAATCACTCATAGCATAGCTTAGCATTCCACCAGTCTGCTTATTTTCTCTTCTTCTAAGCTCTAAATTTTTGATGGCACAAATTCTTTATTAACTTCATTAACAAAGACTGGAGAAATTGCATCTCCCACAGGCAAGAGCTCTTCTCTGATCAATTCTCATTTAACAGCATCACTAATAGGCAAATGGTGTCCCATGCCTTGGCTAAGAGATTTTAATCTGAGTATAAGCTGTAAAAGTAGGTATAAAACAACACGAGGGCTTGCTACTCTGCTTCTGTATTTCAAGACCATTATCACTCTATATAACGTTAGGTCATTAGGCTGCAAAATCTTTGATCAGGAAGAAACTGATGTTTGTGTCATATTTTTGTGTCATGGTAAAATACAAGTAAATCAAACAAAACAAAAACATGTGCAAACAAATAATAAACTTTTCTGATGCACTTGGGGGAACTTGCTGTACAACTCTCTGCCTTTAGTGCCTCTGTATATTTCAGAGTAAGCTCTTTTTTTCCCAAAAATTATTTTAGAGACCAACTCTCGATCATGTTTTTTTTTTATCTTGGCTTGACAACATTCCAGATGAACTGTCACTTTCTCTTCATAATTAAAAAATGAAATAGAGCTCTTTTTAGCTATTTTTCTCCAGCCTGCCATTAGGAATGAACACAACTCAGTGCCAATATATGGATTTATATTTCCTAGAAATAGCGGATGTTGATGGGCAAGAAGATATAAACCAACTTAAATTAAACTGATTCTGCATATGAAATGGCTGGCTGCTTCTGGGCAGACTTTATTTTACCCATAAATATTTAATAGAAATTGGTGTCTATGGGTTTTGCTAGAGGGAATGGTTCTTACTCCTATTGAGTCTGAGGGCCCAGGTGGCTCTGAAAAAAAAAATTGTTCTGATTAATTTTTCCAAATCCAGTTTGTGGTTGCATACTGTCAATGAATGGTGTCGGGCATGTTGGAGTACTCTTCTGTGCCTCAGTTGTATTACTTGTAAAGCAGATAAGACTGATTTTCTTCCTAGGCAGGGTCTTTCAGGGGATGGAATGAGAGAAAGGATGCAGCTGGAGTCCATGTGGGTTCATCCACAAGGAATTCTGGTGTTACATTAGCAGCTGACGGGGAAGAGGAAGAATCAGACCTGAACGGGAGGAACTGGCCTGATTCCAGGACTAGCTGATGAGTAGGGACTGACAGTCACAATGACAGTTTCCAAGGAGGCACAGAAGTTGAGTGTCTTTTAAGCTTGGGTCAGGTTCCAGAGAGTCCAGTCAAGATCATGGTACACAGGGTCAAGGCCCTTTGGGATGTAATCATGCTGTCGTGCTCATGGGCTGCACAGTCTGGACACCTGCACAGTGTATCCAGTTAGTCTGTCTCTTTTGATCAACATCCTGGCCAGCAGCTGAGCGTAGTGTGTGTATGTGTGTTTGGGTGTATATGTGTGAGTCTGTCTGTGCTTACGTGTGAGTGAAAGAGAGGAAGAAGTAGGGGTCAGAGAGAAGTGGGGAGAGAGAGGGAGAGACAAGGAAGAAACTGGGTGCTAGCAAGAGACAAGCATGCAGAACGTCCTTGCTCTCAGAAAGAGAACCTATTATAGAAAAGGCCAGGTAATACATCCCAGGCCATAGAGGAAAGGAAGTGAAGTTTAAGACAGGAATGAACCCCAGGCGAGACCTGGATGTGGTCAGGAGTCAAGGAAGAACCATGAAGAATTAGAGTAAAAGGGAACATGTAGCTCATTGGGCACAGATGTGTCCAAGGGCTCATCCAAACACATCTTTTACCAGCTGAGAACAAGAAGACTATAATTCTAGACAACGTCTTCTGGTGGGTTTGAGCTGCCTAGAGAAATAATCCAGCTAAGTCTAATTTTGCTAAGACACTTACCAGGATGAAGCCTTTAGGCTGAAAGCCTACTGCTTTCTGGGACTGAGGGACACTATCAGGGACTCCAGAGGTCTGACCTGAACTGGCTGCCTTAGCAGAGGTATGAGGGAGCACTCCCAGGAGGATACTTTTAAGACTTACAAACTGTTGAGTCTCTTTTTAAAATGCATTTAGGCCTCATGGGTGTCTTGAAATTGTGATCTTCTTGTCTCACAGAGTTTTGTCAATTAGACGGAGAAGCAGATAATCTCTAAAACTTCTTAGAGGAATGTAAAATATAACATTTATTCCATTGAGTTTGATCTTTGAGCTGCTTGTGACGATTAGATGGGAGACATAAAATCTCATGTTTTTAAGAGTTCTAATGATGAGCATATGCTGTCAAGGTAAAGCTTTCAAAAGAAAATCTATTTATACCTGATATGTTAATTCTGGGAATAAAAGTTGAATGCAAAGTATGTGCCTACATCAATCATGTCAGAACTTCTCACCCCAAACATATGTTAGTGTATGCCTTTCCCTTAAGATGTCTCTAATACAAGAATGGGGGAAGGTGGAATCTAATTGCATCCCTGCAAGGGAAGAAATCTGCCAACCCCATTCCACTAAGCTTGGTCCCAAAGTGGTCTGATTTCAGTTTACTCTTTTTCTGAGCCTTCTTTATACTTGGTGGTGCCTGATCACCCAATACCCTGAGCCTTTGATATTGGTGGTGGTGTGATGTAGTAGGACCTGCAGTGGAATCTGCCTTGAGTTTCTTGTTGAGAAGAAATGCAAGATTTAGGAAAACCAGGTAACAGAGGTGACAGATGGAGTCCTGTAAGAGAGCTGGAACCCAGGTCTAGAAATACAAGGAAGTGTAGGCCCAGTTGTGCACAGAGGATAATGTCTGACTATAATTAGCCAAGCTAGGAGAGGGAGGCAGGGGACAGATCAAAGTTTCTGCTAAGGGAAAGAATGGAACTTAGGGTACAAAGAAGAGGCAGAGGCTGGCTATTAAACTGGCAGAGAAGATAGCAAGGCCCTTTGCTTGTAGAGTTACCAAATCTTTAAATTGGCCCTCATAAAGAATAGACCTTTTTCCTGACCCCAGAGTTTCAGACAGTGAAATTTCACAGAGGAACCGGCAACCTAAGAGAGGATAGTTGAGACTTTGCAAGGGCTGGGCACCAGGTAGGTATCATATCTCCTCCTCTTCCTCTTAAGCTCAGTAAAACTTGTGCTTCTTCAGTCCTGAGGTCCTCTCTCAAGAGTCAGGAAGAATGGAATTAGACTCATTCACACCAAGGTGTGGGTAGTTAATAGCTCATAGCACTTCCTATAGTTTGAAATATGCTAAATACACCTTCAGGATTCAGAGGAAATTTTCAGAGCACATTGTGAAGCCAAATCAAGCTCTAAAGGTGGACTTTCAGTCAGCATGCCAAAGATAGCACTGAGGAGCTCATCTAGAGAGGCTGGGCTTTTAGAATACCACTTACCATTGCGCTCACTGTAATACTATGGCTTTTCTAAACCCCATGGGTTCTGTGGGTTCTGTATTGTGTGTGTTTGGCCTCACCTATCTCTCTCTCTCTCCATGCCTACATACATGCACATACACACAAATATGGAGACAGATATGCATATTTATGTATTATAATGTACATGTATATATTATTTATTTCTTCCTTAGCTTTTTAAAATATTGTCACCATTTTAAAATAAATGGGCTTGTAGCAAATGTTGTTGATGTCCCTGCTCACATTCCCACAGGTGCCCTTACCATTTTCCATGAGCCAGAGTGACTTCCAATGGCCACTGTTAAAGCAAACTAAACATGGCCTGAAAAAGACTCTGTCAGAGATGATGAATTTCTCTTCAAAGCTTTAGTTCCCCATTCTTTGTTTCTTAAGACCAACTTTTTTGTCTCCTAGCTACCTGTTCTGTAAACAACCTTCCCACCTTTGCCATGCCCAACAGGTCCAGATATGCCTTTCTGCCTAGTAACAGTCCCTCTTCCTTCCTGCCTAATAGACCCTATTTGATTTTAAACCTTAGCCAATTGAGTTAGCTTAGATTGTGAGTTCCAACCCCAGCTAATGGTGAAAGGACACAGAAGTGCTAGAAACTATGTTACAGATAAAAACACCTTCCCTACCCCACTTGGTGTGCTCTTGTGATCATGACTGGTGCAAGCTACACCCTTCTGCAGAAGTAAATTTGCCTTGCTGAGAAATTTTCTGCCTACATGCTGGTTTTCTTTGCAGCACCCAGCACTTGTTTCTAATGACTCCATATTTCTATATGCAAGTCCTTGTGGACAAACTGCAGCCTAGCTAAATAGGAGATGAAATTGAAAACCTAACTTAGGAGTATGCACCTATAACAACAGCTAAGTCTTGGCCAATCCAGTGGCCATACTTCAACCATTCATACATTGTTTAGTGTTTGAACTGTGTTCAAATAAAGCAAATGCCAAACTGTAACCAATCCAGCCATTCTGTACCTCACTTCCAATTTCTGTATATCATTTCCCTTTTTTTTTTTTCGGTCTGTAAATCTTCTACCACATGGCTCCACTGGAGTCTACCACATGGCTCCACTGGAGTCTCCGTGAATTTGCTGTGATTCTGAGGGTGCTGGATTCACAAATCATTCATTGATAAATTCAACTCCTTGAAATTTAATTCAGATGAAGTTTTTCTTTTATCAGCACCACCTGAGTCTTTGATAGCTGTCCTCAGAATGCATGAACTGGTTTAAAATAGTCTCTTTCAAGGAAATACTCTTAGTCAGTGACAGGAAATGTAAAAACCCCAGCTCTCTCACTCTTGTTGGGAATCATTCTAAATCATGTGTTTTACAGCAATGTAGAAATTCCATGTTGGATTAAGCTAGTGGTAGTCAACTTATTAACACTCCTGTTATTAGCTGTGTATGTGAATCTGAATCCCAAAACTAGACACACTCAACTTTAGACTCTGTCCTGGGAGAAACCCAACCAAGAGTAGGAAATTGATTCTTTTTGTGCTATTTTGCTAAAATGTTTCACATACTGGGACTGATTTCCAAAATATTTTCAAGTCTTTATCTTTTTAAAGCATGTTTCATTAAATTATGCTATCATGACTGAAAATTTAAAAATATTTTAAAGTTGAATTACAAGCCATTATTTGTCTGTAAAACTTAGTAAATCATGTCATGCATGATGAGAAGTTTCAAATAAATGAATAAAAGGAATTTAAGTCTCAATGATTATAAACTTTGACTTGACTACATCATCTAACCTATCATGCAGCATACACCTAAATCCAGTTTTACCAGCTTGTGGTAGATGATGTAACAAAGGATTTGAGAAACATTCAGAAAACCAACCAGAGTGTATGAAGAGTTCATGATGACAAACTCTTTCTATAAACAAGCTCAGCCTTTGACTTCTAGCACATTGTATTCTTCTATACCAGCCTCAGAAAAAAATGCAAACAATACACACCTACAATTTAATCACCTCAAAAGACAATAGGTAATACAGCAAACAGTACTTGAAGTGTAAGAGTTCATGATGAGAAACTCCTTCCATAAACAAGCTCAACTTTTGACTTGTAGGACGTTGTATTCTTCTGCACCAGCCTCAGAAAAAAATGCAAACAATACACACCTACAATTTAATCACCTCAAAAGATAATAGGTAATAGAGCAACCGGCACTTGAAGTGTCTTAGTAACTGACTTATAAAAAAAGTCCAAACAGAGCAAGTTTGCATTAAAAGAAGTATTGGATCTGTAAGGAGGGTCTCCACTTTGCAAACTGCTGAATGACACAATTAGTTAAGCCTGATCAGCATCGGAGACTTCCAGGATGAATTAGATGAACTTGAAAAGAAAAGAATTAAGAGTCAAAGCAGAAGACTTAAAAGGGTTTTAGTTTCTTCAAAGAAATTACTGGCTACTGCAGCTCAACATAGTTCAAACTTTATAAACAATTCATTTGTTTTGAATCAAACAATTTGAAATATTTCAAATATTTTAAAACAATTTCAAACTTCCTTCCACCTCCACCTCCTAAATGCAATATTTACCTAAAACTGAAAATGTTACTGATCTAACTTTGTTGCATTTTAATAATTTTTGAAGATATTTTTGTTTAAATTGAAATCACATTTAAAATCTCTGTTTGTACATTGCTCAAAGGAAAGAAAAGGGTTTATGCATAAAGCATTGCTTCCTATATGGATTTTAAATCATGCAGTGGTTGGGGGCAAAATGTGTTGGATCCCTGAGGCCTCAAAAAGAGAGCTTATTGTCTCCTGGACTTCCCTGGGAGCGGCAGAAGCCAATGATTTCTTCGAATAAACTAAAACCTTTTTAAGTTGTCTGTTTTGACTCTTATTCTTTCTATTCAAGTTCATCTAATTCATCCATAAGGCCTCTGATGTTGACTAGGCTCCAGGGATGTGCCAACATCAAACACAGGGTAAGTATCTGAAACAGCAGCGTGATGTCTTCAGTGATTCAACAATATTGATTGAGCGTCCACTTTCTGCCAGGCACAGTGAGGAAGAAAACTAAGACACTGCCTTCCTCATGTCTGCCCTCTAGTGGGCTAAATGTGATGCATCCCACCATGAATAATTATAATGAATAATGAAGTAGCTGAAGAGCCTGACTTCATCTAAAGAAAGGCTTCCCTGCAGAAACATTCATCAGGCCATGTTCTTCTCACCCCACCCCTGGCCTCCACACCCCACCCCACTAAATACTTCAGCATGTATCTCCTAAGAATAAGGTCATCTCACATGTGACCACTAAACCATTATTAGATCCCTCCCCAAATTAGCAAGAACTCTACGATATCAGTTAATATAGAGTTCACATTCAAATTTCCCAAGTTATCTCAAAATTATCTTCCCACTGCGTTTTCTTTCTCCAGTCCAAACTCCAATCTCTTTATTCTCTTTCATTCTAGAACATTTCTCCTAATTTTCATGTTTGTTTTTCCTACATTGTTTTTTGAATCCAGGCAGGTTGTCTTGTGGGTTGTCCCACAGTCTGAATGTATCTGTTTGCTTCCTACTGATTCCATTAAGATTAAACATTTTCTGTGACAATACTTTATAAATTAAGTCATATACTTGTTCATCACTCCAGGAGGCTCCTAAGTCAGAGAGTCTCACTATTATTGATATTTAATTACTTGATCAAGATGGGCTTTATCAAATCTCTCCATTGCAAAGGCACACCATTCCTTTCTGAATATGAAGTGATCTGCTGGAGAGACTTTGAAACTATATAACCTTCTTGTTCGCCGCAAAGCCTCTACTCCAATGCTCTGACTCTTATGCAGTATCATCTCTTTGTGAGATGCCTACATTTTTATCATATATTTCACCTGATAACACCTGAATAATGAGCTGGCCATTTATAGCATCAGAAACAAACAGGGCCCGATGAGGAGATTATCCTCAACAGGCCCTGATAAGGCATTTTGGAGAGGAGTACCCAGTGCATGCCATACATTTATTTCCTACCTCCCTTCAGAACTGTTCCCTCCCCTCCTCATATCCCCCACACAGTTTGAGTAATAGAAAACCGTAAGCTTCAGGTCTTTTTCAGGGTTCACAAACACATTTCAGTGATATTGTGAGCACCAGCACTTCAATACTGCCAGCTAAACAAAGAAAAATGAAGATTTAAAGAAACATTTGCTCTCCACAGTGCCTAGGCTACAAAAACTCTTGCTCTGGTACAACTGAATTCCATCGTCTTTTCTTTTGACAAAAATAAGCTATGCATTTGATCATCTCAGAAAAGAAAATCCAATTGGGGTATTTTCTTTAGGGGCCAGATTTGTGTGTCCTATGTTTTGATACACAAAGGCAAATAGAGGTTAATTGTGATGCGACAGGACAGATTTCTGGGATGGGTATAGGGGCGTACTGGGGCTTGCCATATGTGTTCTCTTCCCAGCTCTGTTCTCTTCCCAGCTCTGTCGCTGTGATGTCCTGGTGGTTATTTAAAATCTGCCATAATAGAAGTTTGTAAAACATGAAACTAATGCTTCTAGCAAATGCTACAAACTGAGACTTTTTTTCTTTTTCTGGAAAGCCATTAAATATTTCCTAGCACATTGCTGGATTCAGACTAACTCCTGCCTTGAGTATAGACCTGAGAGGGAAGAGGCCGCACCAGAGCATGTGCTCTCAGAGGCAGAACACATTATCCACAGATGACAGAAATGATATCTGTAAATGATGACAGAAAACAAGTGTGGTCATTCAAGTGAGCTGTATCATCTTGGAGGCACCTCAGGGGGTTACAATGGCACCCCAGTGTGTGGGTGTGGGACACTCATGGGCAGCCCTGAGAGACACTCACAGGCGCATCAGACAGCATCAGAGAGCCAAGTACAAGAGGAGGTTTCAGCTCAGTACCTTAGGGCCAAGTCCCATATAATTTCCCATGGTTCTGTTTTGGATTTATAAGGTAAATGACAAAGAGAAAGGAGTTCCCACATTTTATGGCAACAGAAACTCTAATCTGGGTATCAGAAGGGAACCTCAGGACATAAGTTAGAGATTCTGTTACCAGAACAACACTACAATTCCTGGAGAATATTCTCTTTAAACAGTTCAGGTCATGTTTTTTATGAACTTTTTTATTTCCCATTCCAGCAACATTTTCTAAATGGCCCTGGGTGACAGAGGAGGCTTCCTTCTTCTGCAAAAACACACATCTTGGTTTTGATATGATGCACCAGAAATCCCTAAATCCTGTTTGAAGTCAGGGTAAACTCAGACCCTAGGGAGACATTGGACATCTGTCGGGGAACCAAGAGCCTGTTCCTCATTTAGACAAAGCAGGCTTAGGGGTCTGGTAACGAAGCTGCTCTTACTGTCGATGCATTAATACAGTAGTTCCCAAACTTGAGCATGCATCTGAATCCCCTGGGTGGGAGGGGGATTTTAAACACAGATTGCTTGGTGCCACCCTCAGAGTTTCTAATTCAGTACATCTGGGGTGAGGCCAATTGTCTTTTTAAAATAAGTTCCCATATGATGCTGATGCTGCTAAAGACCACACTTTGAGAACCACCTCATTAGTGCAACCAAATGAGGGGTGGGACAGCTGATTGGTGTTTTCATAAGCCAACTTAGCCCAATTTATCAACAGAAAATAGAATTCTGTCTTGTCAATTGTTTTTCCCTCCATTGAACTGTGTACCATGACGGAAGAAACTTTTCAGGATGCATAAAAACAGGTGCTCACCTCCTTGGCAATAATAATAAAAACAGATCCAAAAGAAATTCTTCATTTGGTGCAATAAACGAGCCTCCAAGAATAATCAGGTGCTGACAATTCCACAAACCTCCCATAAATTCTGACACACCAGCAAAGAACACTCTGCTTTCCTGACATTCTGAAGTTAGCATTTTATGGCCTCACCATAATAAGATCATCCTGCTTTGGAGTCATTTGTGTTGTCATTGCTTTAAAATTTCGAAGAGCTAAGATGTCTACACCTCATTAAATTGGATTACATCAGGAGGAGAGCTGGAAATTTTTTTTTTTAAACCAGGAAAGTGACCTTTCTTTGTTCCTTACCCTTCGGTGTAACTTCCCTGGTCCTGTATTTGCCACTGGACCCTGCTGGACTCCTATCCACAGACCTTGGAAACTTCAAGGGATAGTTTATGTTTACTACATATTCTGTTCTTCCTTTCCATGAGCTAAAAAGAGCCACAAGGCACCTGTGGCCTTGGGTTTAAGGTTTATCTAGGGACTGCTCAGCCCTGACTAATTTACCCCATTATCCTTCTACATGTCCTTGAGATCAAGCTCTTTAGCCTCAGCATCAGAACTATCAAGACATGGTGATAGGAGAAAGGTGAAAAGAAAGATGCTTCCCCCACCCTCCCAACTTAGTTCTATCATCAATTCATTTTTTTCAACAAACTAATAATTTTTGAAAGGTTATCATGTAACAGGCATTGCATTAAATGATGTAGATGCATTGTTTCAACTAACTACATATAAGCTCTATCAAGTAGATCTTGCTTAAAGGACTCAGAGATAGTGAGTGGCTCCAAAGCCTGGATTTCTACTACATCATGATGCCTAGTAAGTAGCATTTTTTTTTTTTTTTTGAGATGGAGTCTCCCTCTGTAGCCCAGACTGGAGTGCAATGGTGCAATCTCAGCTCATTGCAACCTCTATCTTCCTCATTCAAGTAATTCTCCTGCCTCAGCCTCCCAAGTAGCTGGGACTACAGGCACGTACCACCACGCCTGCCTAGTTTTTGTATTTTTAGTAGAGATGGGATTTCACCATGCTGACCAGGATGGTCTTGATCTCTTGACCTCATGATCCACCCACCTTGGCCTCCCAAAGTGCTGGGATTACAGACGTGAGCCACCACACCCCACTGTAAGTAGCATTTTTAAGGAACTGTAGGGATAAATTTATAATATGTATGACAAACACACCAACCATGCTCTCAGGAAGCTCAGAGTCTATTTTATTACAGCAGAAAAATACCACATTTTGCTGATTTGAGACAACATTGATCTACATTTTAATATATCTAGTATTAAGATGTAACAACTAATGCTATTTTTAAAATTGCAAGCAGTCATGTGGCTATCGTGACCTGCACCAGCACAAACATGGTCACTCACAGGCATTCTTTTTCTTATTTCTTCTAGCTGTAAATAAGTCTAAAGCCTTTTTCGTTAAGTTTCAAATGCTGCTTTTAAGTTATAAGAAAGCATTATTTCATAGTTTAATTGGTGGGGATTTTCTTTCTTAGGCTTACAAAAAATAATAGTGCAATTTGCCATAAAGAGTGTCTGTTTCCATGGAATGTGGTAACTGTTAAGAAAGCACTTTTGTGTGTGAGATAATAAGGGTGATAGACAAAGGAGAAATTTTGGGGTGGGCCAAATCTGGCAAATTTTATGCTGAGACCTGAAGAGAGTGGAAATTTGCGAAGAGGGGTATTAACAGGGGCCTTCTGGGCAGAGAGGTGAGAACAGCATTCTGTATTTTTGAAGCTAACTCTCCTACTGTCTTATGGACCCATCCCTCTATCTCTCTAGAAGGCTAAAAAAAAAAGATGTGTATGTGTATATTTATATTTAATCATGCTTATTATTTGCACATATGTTATATTTACATTTATGCATGTATATGTGCATGCATATACATATGTGCATAAGTGTAGACACATGCACACACATGCATGCACATATACACACATGCATGTATGTATATATGTGTAATATATACATGCATGTGCAAATATAAATATAAACATACATGAAAATAATAAATATGGGCATATGTACAAAACACATAATGCAAATGCTACATGCAAATAATATGCATAATTAAATATAAACCTATTTGTGTGAAAATACCTTCTGTTTTCTCTTACCATCTGTCCCTGCATTCGTCCTTTTCTCTACTATCTGCCCCCATCCACACCCCTACTACCCATCTCAGTTTGACTGTAATTTGGATTTGAAAGTTGTCTTTCATTTAAAATTTACTTCTTTTCTGAAGAAAGCATTAGGTCCTCTGTTCATAATTTAAAATAAAGTGAGCTGAACATTTCATAGGACTTTCACAGAGACAGTAAATGGAGTTTGGATTCACTAAATCAAGCAGCTCCATTTATTTAAATCTGAGAACCAATGTGAGATTTTTTCTGTGTGTCTGACCTCCATGTGGGGGCTGTGGCAGTGTTTTCTGCCTGCTGTGGAGCTCTCTCATCTTCCTGTCTGAAAGGGTGTTTTGCTAGCTTGGTGGAAAGTGATTTATGCACCATCACTATGTGACCCTCCTCCAAAGTGACCAGGTTCTCTTCGTGTATTTCTGGAAGATAATATTGAAAAGGTTAATACAGTTTTTCAATAGCCATGCATTAATTAGAAAAATCTGGCTTAATCGTTTGTCTAAATATAGAAGAATTCCTGTTGCCTGCATGGTTGAGTGTTTCTAGGTGGCAAAAAAAAAAAAAAAAAAAAAAAAAAAAAGTTTTGAGGACTTTTCTCCCAAGATAAGGTTTGTAGAATAATTTCCCTGCCAGTGTTGACCTCCCTTCCCGGTCACACAGTCACACATGCTGCTGTGCTTCAGAAGGTGTTGCCTAATTCTAGCTCTTCCTAGATGATTTTCTCTTGTTGTATATTTGTTTTGTCTTTACTTTTAAGTGAAATCATAACTGAAAAAAAATGTCAAAACCATCACGGGGAGGCCTTCAGATGAAAAAGAGAGAAACACAATTACATTTGGAGTCAACATGAAAGTCATCAGCTGCACTGGAAGAGGCAGAAGATTGAGGGCATCCACTTTTTGTGTTGACTTGGTCAAAGTTCAATCTCAAATCTGTGTGTGACAATGCCACTAAGATTATAGAAAGTGCTAAATTCAGACCACTACCAATTACAACAGACACCTCTGTAAGGATATTGAAAATGTTTTAATGATTGTACACTGAAGTGATAATATTTTGAATATATATAAATAAATAGAGTACATTATTAAAATCAAGTTAGCTGGTTTTAAATTAACTCAGCCACTAGAAAATGTAAGATTTCATTCATGGCTTGTACTATATTTATATTAGATAGCACTGCTTTACATAATGTTCAGAGCATTTCCTTCAAAATATCCTCTGAAGTCAGCATCATAATACCTATTTTAAAGTCAAGTAAGCCCAGGCTCAGAGATGTCAAGCAACTTGCCTGTCCCGTCACCCAGATTCTATGCATAGTCTTCTTTGTGTTTTGATTCTAAGTCAAATGAGTTCTCTTTCCTAGCACAGTAGCCTCCCCTTCACAGCAAATGGTTTCTCTCCCTAGTGGAGTGTCCATATGAGTTTAAGTAGGAATAATGCAACTTCTCCAAATGGGCAAAACTTGGAAGATAGAAAGAATGAGTGAACCATAGCCTTTCCAGGAAGCAGCCTGCTTGTCTACCTTAAGAAGAGATGTAGCAACCGATTAGATGGTTAATGCGAATTACTCCAGAGAAGTCCAAGGAGGAAATAGAAAGGCATAAATAACAAAAATTAATAATAATGATGATGAGCAAAGTAATGCTCCTCACTTCAGCATTCCCAATGTCCTTCATTTCTTTAACTGCTGATCCGATTCAGCATCTCCGGAAAAGCCAATTTGCATTTATAGATGGAATACTATCCTCTCTAGCTTGTCAGAGTGATCTTCTCACAGATTTCCATGTCGCTCTTCCAAGACTTGAGGGGAAAATGGTTGCTAACTTTATCCAGATGATGTTGTGCATCTAGACCACAGAGAAGACTGATCTGATTTACTATCTCAGCAAATATGGAGATTTTACTTGCCATGTTTATTTAGCATCTCTTATATACCTAATTCTGTAAAAATAAGCCAGCTTTTATGAATGGAGTAGTTGAAACATTGATGGGTTTCATGGAATGGGTAAATCAATTTTTGCTTATTTGTTTAATATTTCTAAGCTTCAGATTATTCATCTATAAAATAGAAATAATCCTTTCAATTGCTGAATTGTCATGAAGAGGTAATGGGATAATAAACTGAAGTCAACAAATACTTTGCCTAGCACAATTAGGTGCTCAATTGATGATTTGCTATTTACAATTCAAAAATATTACCCTAGATACTGCAATGAACTTGGCTTTGTTTGTGTTTGTACTTTATGTGTTGGTGGGGAAAGAGTTGATATGTACAGAACAGAGTATATTTATTCTCAACCTCTTGTAGAAATTTATTAATCGCTTGGGGTTCTCGTACAAGTTCAAAATGATGTGTTCAATGCTTTCTCTTCTATGCAGAGATCTGGAAAGGAAGACTGATGAGTGATGGGAAGGAAATACTTGTGCTTTTGTTCTCTCTTCTCTCTCTAGAGCTCAGTCTTATCATCTATTAATGGACAAGACATAACAGAATGATCTCTAACAACCTGTTCAATGTAACATTTCACAAATCTCAGATTTGCTCCCTATTCGGCAGAAACGTATATTCGAATATAGAGATAAAAACAAACTATGAACTATAATAAATTATTCTAGGAAGTGGCATGAAGGAGACAGACACAATAGTCTTTGAGGGCAGAAGGAGGAAAAACCACTTTTATCTGGGGGATCTGAGAAGTCATCTTAGAGAAACCGGCGTTTGACATGTGGATGGTCCAGATTTCAAGCATGGAGAGGAGGGTGAAAAGAACTCCAAGCTGAGAGCCATGCCTGGGTGGGCAATGACATGGAAATATGAGAAGGAGATGGCAAGATTTCTGCAGGGATGAAAGCATGGGGCAGATTGCTGTATTTCATATGTGGTGAGACTAGAAGCAAAGATTGTGTCCAGATTGTGTATAGATAATGGTGATGAAATTTGGGCAGAGGATGCATGAAAAAAGAGGATACAAGTGGAATTACTGTGCTGAGTTTCCTGTGATTCTGGGGACAGTGGGGTGGAGAGAGAAGGGCAGAGGACAAGAATTACTGAAAAATGACTGGCACTTTGAAGACCAGGAAGGATGTGGGGCCTGAAAGAAGACATTTCTTCAGGATTACCCCACCAACCCTTGATATTTCAAGTGAAAAAGTAACTTCAGTTATGTCATATGTTCCCATTTCCTGTGTTGTCAAAACCTGTGGGAGAAGCTGTGAAAGCTAGACTGAGTTTCCTTTTCCCCACATTGTGTGGATAAACATGGCTCTGATGAGCTTCACAGGACCTGGCCCAGCATGTGGCACTCAAGGCTTACATCATCTGGGCTCCCAGCCACACGTTGCTGGAGACAGCACCTGACCTGTATGCACATGCCTGGGGCGCTGGCTAATCTCCAGATGAAAGTCTTTCTCAAAACCCCACCTGCTACAGCAGGACCTGAAAGATTCCCATGGGACAGTGAAAACTGGGAGGGTACAAAAGACCAATGAAGCCTTCAGCCCCCAGCGGCAAGTCCTCTAGACGCCACCACCACAGGAGGATCCCAGGGTTTTGCACGTCTCTTGGAGTGGCCAAACAGGTTTGCCTTTATTCACTCCCTGGAGGGAGGGCTATCTGAGGCACGACTGAGCTGTCCTTTGTCAGTTGTGCATGTCCAGGCAAAGGCACTGGACTTCATTGTGCACACACAGAGGAAACCTGTTTGGTGATCTGTGCTGAGACCTTAGAAGAAGGTGCAGAGCTCTCCCTAGTGCCTTGGGGTGGTGAAAGCAGAGAAGCAGCAGTCAACATTGGATAAATATGTTTCTAGATTTCTTCAGGGAAAAGCAAGTTGTAGGCACAACCTCTGGAGGCAGGGTGGAGAAATAATAGGTATCCAAAGGTCGGACAAACCTGTTTTCAAATCCTGGTTTTATCATTTATTTCCCATGAACAAATTATTTCAATTTCCTGTCTTCTTTAAAATGAGGAAAACAACATTTCTATTTCCAGGTTGTTGTATACAAAAGATTTGAAACCTAATATGAGGAAGCCACTAAGTGGAAATTTTTAGACATTTTTAACTTTTATTTTAGTTTCAGGAGCATATTAATCTGTTCCCTTGCTGCTAATGAAGACATCCCTGAGACTGGGTAATTTATAAAGGAAAGAGATTTAATGGACTTACAGTTCCACATGGCTGAGGAAGACTCACAATCACAGCCGAAAGCAAATGAGGAGCAAAGTCACGTCTTACATGGCAGCAGGCAAGAGAGCATATGCAGGGGAACTGGCCCTTTACGAAACCATCAAATTTTGAGAGACTTACTTACTATAATGAGAACAGATCAAGAAAGACCTGCCCCCATGATCCAATTACCTCCCACTGGGTCCCTCCCACACAGAGGAATTATGGGAGCTACAGTTCAAGATGAGATTTGGGTGGGGACACAGCCAAACCATACCAAGGGGTATATGTGAAGGTTTGTTACATAGTTAAACCGTGTGTTGCATGGGTTTGGAGTACAGATTATTGCATCACATAGATAATGAGCATAGTACTTGACAGGTAGTTTTTAGATCCTCATCCTCTTTCCACCGTCAGGTGGGTCCCAGTGCCTATTGTTTCCTTCTTTTTGTGCATGTGTACTTAGTGTTTAGCTCCCATTTATACATGAGAACATGTGGTTGTTAACCATTCATTGGGTTTCTTCCTTTCTCATTCTCAGGTTCCCTCTCTTCTCCCAACAATCTACTCGCCCTCCAAGTCTTATCTCAGGGTCTGCCCTAGGGGAACTCACACCAAGACACATTTGGCTTCTTCAAGGTAGTTTGCTGTTGTGGCTTGTACTGTGAGGCCTGGAGCCAATCTAGATATTTTACAAAGTATAGCAGGTAGATATCTGTTCTTAAGAGCTCCCAAAGGGCAGGATTCAAATATTCTGGCAAGTCCAGGTGGCAGTATTGTTTCTATTCAGTAATAGGATATGCAGACAGGGTGGGGAGCATACCGTTGCAAATAACAGGTAGAGACTAAATCATGGAATATCTGGGGAAGAGAAAATCATTATCCCAATGATAAATCAGTGGTACAAGGGTCTCATATTGCTGGGTAGGGCACCAGCATTTGTCAGACATTCAGGATTTGATCTTAGGATAACATATAGGGTGATCAGTGGTAGCACAGTACATTTACATGATGTGAACCTACATGCCAGGTAAAAAGGGAGATAACAAGATACATTACTTGAGTCTGACACAGCTCTTTTTTTGACTGTTACCTCGTTTATTTCTAACAAACATGAAGAAATAGGTAGTATTTCTTTCATGTTAAATGTGAAAAAATGGAAGTTTTGAAAATTTAAAATACTTTCTTAAAGTCACCCTCCTGGAAAGTTACAGTGGGACTTCAAACCCAGTTCTGACTGACTCCAAAGTTAATGTGCCTTTTGGAGAAAATCCAAAGCAAAGTCTCCTGGATTTAAGCTCTGTAGATACCAGTCCTCAACAGGATTGGCCACAGGGTGTCTTGTTGGTCTCAGAAATTATACTTCATTTTGCTCTAATATCCCACATTTAAGAAGGTGATTCACAAAAGTGGCTAATGAATTAGAGAGCAGATTAGATCACAAAAGGAGAGCATCATTTTTGGTGTGCAAAAATCCAGAGAATATGTAAGAAAACGCCATCCATTAATAGTTATGCATACAATGCTTCCAGTGTTCAAATATTAGAGGCAGTGGCCAAGTCCACCTATTGACAGGAAAGATGCAATGGCTATTTTTAGCTTTAGACAGATTTTATAGCGATAGGCAGATTTTTAAATGATTATGTTGAAGTATAAACAAATATACACAAAAGAATATAAAACAAAAATGTTTAACTTGCTGAAATGTAGAGTGAACATCTACAAAATCTCTATCCATATCCAAAAAATTGAATATTATTGTCTCAGTCTGTTTTCTGATGCTGCAACAGAATACCATAGAATGAGTAACTTATAAGGAAACAGAGTTTATGTGGCCCCTATTTTTGGGGGCTGGGAAGTCCAAAAGCAGAGCACTGGTATCTGGTAAAGGTCACTCTGCAATGGAAGGTAGAAGGTGGAAGGGCAACAAACACACAAAGCAGAGACAACAGGGGCCAAACTTATTTTTTATCAGAAGCCCATTCCCTCAATAACCGAACCACTCCCACATAAATCCACAAATTAATTCATGAAGGCAGAGCCCTTATGGCCCAATTACCTCTTAGAGGTTCCACCTTTTAATAGTATAACAATGGCAATACCGTTTTTTTTTTTGAGACAGAGTTTTGCTTTTGTTGCCCAGATTGGAGTGCAATGGTATGATCTCGGCTCACTGCAACCTCCACCATCTGGGCTCAAGCAATTCTTTTGCCTCAGCCTCCAGAGTAGCTGGGACTAAAGGTGCCCACCACCATGACTTGCTAATTTTTATATTTTTAGTAGAGACAGGATTTCACCCTGTTGGCCAGTCTGGTCTCGAACTTCTGACCTCAGGTGATTCACCTGCCTCAGCCTCCCATAGTGCTGAGATTATAGGTGTGAGCCACTGCACCCAGCCGGCAATACAATTTTAACATGAATTTTGGGGGAAATCTTTGAACCATGACAATTACCAGCACCTGGAAGCCCCAGAACACCCGGTCTGCTAGCCATACTTCTATTATATTCACTGCCTTTCTTTTATTTAAAAAAAGTTACAATTACCACTTAATTGTGCTGATACAAATAGCTCTATTTTTGGTTTTGAGCTGTATATAAATGCTGCATGCAGACTTTTTAGCATTGTGTCCCATTTTGCTACCATAAGCTAACTTTAAAAAAAAATTAACCATGGATTTTAGGAATTCGGGAGATGATAGTTATCAAGTGGGTCAGGTTACATCTCTTAGAGGAGATAGGTTAGGAGATGCTTTATGTGTCGTGGAGGGTAAAAGGAGACCTAAAATCTACATGGAATTCCCATATAATTGTGCTGGGTCTGGGGAAATTTTACATGCCTCTCTGTCTTAGTGCCTCTTGCTCCTTTTTCACAGGCCTGAGTCACATGTTAATGCCTAGATCAGCAACAGATTCATGGAAGGTGGAGTTCTTCCATCATCAGCAGTTTTCTCATAGGAGAATCTGAAGGATACTCTCAACTTTTTGGAGTGCATGTTGCTGCCTTCTCTCTCTCATACAATGATAAGATGACAAGATTTGTCGTTAATAACATCTGTATCTGATAATAATATTAATTGTTCCCTTGATGCTTTCATTCTTTCTTGAATGATCTCATTTCATTCTAGCTTCAGATCAGATACTATTATTACCAATTTATAAGCTGATAAACAAAACATTGGAGTAGTTAAGTGGCTTGCTCAAGGCATTGTAAATGTTCTGAGATGCAGCAATGGGGTCTCCAAGGACTGCCCTGACATAAAGTTTCTGGCCTGTCAATGGGTAACTTATCTAAGACAAGCTACTAACACCTCTCGTCTTCAGTTTCTTTATCTGCAAAATGGGGATAGAAAGATATAATACAGAGAAACTTGAATTTGAAGATTAACAAAAAGCATAAACCTATGTAACTTTGTGAATAGTACCCCGAAGAGGTTAATTAATGCTAGTAACAATTAACAGTAAGCTAAATAAAAACTCAGTCCTGTTTTTTGGTTTGTTTGTTTGTTTAGAGACTTGCTCTGTACCCCAGGTTAGAGTGCAGTAGTGCCGTCTCAGCTCATTGCAACCTCCACCTCAGAGTCATGATTCTCCTGCCTCATCCTCGCGAGTAGCTGGGACTACGGACGTGCACCACCATGCCTGACTAACTTTTGTACTTTTTTAGTAGAGATGGGGTTTCACTATATGTTGGCCAGGCTGGTCTTGACCTCAAGTGATATGCCCACCTTGGCCTCCTAAAGTGCTGGGATTACAGGCAAGCCATTGTTCTCGGCCAGTCCTGAATTTTTTACTATAAGTACTATGCCACTTTCAGTACAGAAAGAAGAGCAATCAGGTACATTTCCTTTATCAAATATTACCACTTTTTTGTAAGCCAGACTGTTGACTAAATTCCTTAATAGAGTATAACAATTGCAGTCCTTCATTATTAAAGGTCAATACTTTCTCAAATAGAGAATGTAAGTACAATCCTTGAAAAACAAGTACTTTCTTTATGTCAGAGTTTCAATGGCCAACAACGCAGGTGATTCCATACTCATTAACCATGAGTCATCTAACTTCAGAAGCTAGATCCATACAATTACATATTTTCAAATTTCAGTTTCAGGTGTATGCAGTCATATTTAAATTCACTGAGCTTGATTTCTTTCCTAACAATGAAATAAGACAGTATTATTTAAACAGGGCTGGCATAAAGATAAAATGGAATCCAAAAAGTAACATTATCTGCCATAGAACCAGGCACATAACAAATTTGGAATGAATGTTAGTATCCTCTAAAAATGTTGGCTAACTGTTTGAGAATAATCTATTAAAGTAAATGTGTATTGACAAGCCTTTAACTCAGATTGTACTTCTTACAAACACATAAAAATGTGTCTAGTAAAGTCAGTGAGTTTTTGGTGCATAGTGGAAGGAGTCAGAATATCCTCCAAATCGTGCCTTAGCCTCTTGCAAGCTGTAACATGTGGATCAATTCCCTATCCTTTAGAATCTCAGTTATTTTTAATTAAAAATGTGGAATTAATGATATTTGCCTCAGAAAGGACCTCAACAAATGGTAGCTGCAGTTATTTTGGCTATCCATGTGTTTTCTTCTCTAAACAAACTTTTAAGAAACACGTTGAAAAGTTTACGACATCACATTCCCACATATGGAATTTCCTATGTGTAACTTTGCTATGGTACTTTAAATATTGACTCTTAGATAGTACGACCAAATGTGAAATTGGACAGGGATTCCTGTGTCGCATAAATAAGCATATTAATGTGGGGCAAAATTTTGGACACTGATTTCAGAAAGATAACTCTTTCTCCTAATTAATATATTTTTCTGCAATGTGCATAAGAAGACAATGGAAAATTGCAAGTATACATGTAGTTTGGGGTGAGGGGGCTTAGAAGGCTGGGGTATATGTTTTATATCACACATTCATTGAAATTATTTTTTGTAAAAACCTTTGCAACTCCATAAGAGATAGTATTCATTACCACACTTTTTGTCCCTTCAACCAGAGAAGAAAATTCAGATATCCCCAAACAAGGTGAAATTTAAGCTTTGATGCCTTGGTTCACACTTTTGTCTATGCAGAATACTCCAGGTAAAATTTTGCCCCTGGAAAATTCATACTAGGTCTTCAAGGTTCAGCTCAAATTCCACTTCTCAGATGAAGAGAGTCGACTGCCCTTCCCTTGAGGGAGAAATAATTTCTTGAAATTCAGAACATTGAAGTGAACTTAATTCTATTGGCAATCACATAATTGCAGAACTATGTTTATATGCAGGTCTTCACTCCATGGTAAGAAACTTTTGAGGAGAGGGATAGTATCCCATTTATCTTCTTCCCTTCTTAGTGATAAACATAAAGGTACTTGCTCACTTTTATTGAATCAATCAGTCAATCAATCAATGAAGAGATAAATAAAATATTTTGGAGGGAAATTAATGTCAGTGACTCATCATATCTTAAATTAGAAGGGCAAGGCAAGGTTATAAATTATCAGTTCTAATAGTCAAGCAGAGTTAGTGTAAGAATGAAGAAGTAATATATGGGGGAGATTTAATGGGATGGATGATATAGGTGCTTAATCCAAGGACACAGGGGAAGTCATATATGCAGTAATGGAAAGATTATTATTTTAGTAGAACCGAAAAGGAAGCCTACCAGATTATACTCATCTCTTTCATATAGCTGGAATGCATTTAATAAATTACTGATCTTACAGAAAGTATTATTTTCATAAAACCATGAATGGGTTGTATAAATAACTAATGGGAAGAGTTTATATATGAAAAGAACATATATGACTAGCTGTTTTGGGAAACCTGAAAACCTCCACATGTTACTCCCATTTAAATAATTTGAGAACAAATTCCATCAAAGATGTATGATTCTATAACAGGAGGTATTTTAAGTTCAAAATGCTAGTCTCCCTAAAGTCTTTAGGATCTTACATATTTAATCTATGCAACATATCCTGGTCAAATAATAATTTAACATTACAGTGCATTTGGTGGTGTCCTGAAAATTAAAATGCACAGCTTCTGATTATTCACATTATTGCTTATTAAATTGAGTGTTCTTGGGATCAAATGCTCTTGCTATCAAAAATCATTTTGAGCTTCTTTTTCAAGTGTCTTTTTTTCTCTTTCTTTCCATATTGGTAACTCTTTTTCTCCTCTACTTCTAAGTGATATAGTGTGATTAATAATAAAACTTTGCCTTACCACAAGGGAAGTAATAATAAATGTAAAATTCATATATGTGTTTCCATCCAAATGAAGGTGTTATACAAGTATAGAAAATGATTGTGATCACTGGATTATGGAACTTGGCACACTAACCTACTGAGTTTGCAGTAAGGAAGCTATGAAGTGAACAAGGTGAACATTTCACTTTTTTGGGTGAAGGTAGAAGTGGTACCTATTGAAGAATCTAATTTTCTGACTGGTGATTGCAGTTAAATCCACTGTTTAGTAGATTTAACAAATCTTCAGAGGTTCTCTACAGATAGGTATAAAATGAATTTGGGTCGTAAGTTTTGCATTGCTCTTTCTGGCGGCTTTGTTTTTACCACTGCCCAAGTTATCTCAATACATATTTCATTCTTTCACATTCAGTATATACATATTTTTTATTTTGAGACAGAGTCTTGTTCTGTCAAGCAGGCTGGAGTGCAGTGGTACAATCTTGGCTCACTGCAACCTCTGCCTTTCTCATGTTCAAGAAATTCTTGTGTCTCAGTCTCTCGAGTAGCTGGAACTACAGGTGCCCGCCATCACACCTGGCTAATTTTTATATTTTTGGTAAAGATGGGCTTTCACCATTTTGGCAAGGCTCTTCTCCAAGTCCTGACTTCAGGTGATTCACTGACCCCAGCCTCCCAAAGTGCTGAGATTACAGGTGTGAGTCATCGCACCTGATCTTGTTCAGTACCTTTCTGAGTGTTCTTTCTGGGTTGCAACCAATTCACTCAGGCAAACAGAACCAGGAAGATCCCTGTCCATCCAGTGACTTGAGAATAATGGACTGTGCCTCAATTTCTCTTTCTCTGAGCTATTTTCTGGCGTATTTACCATCATCATCAAGCCTTAAACTAGTAGGGACTTTTGCTCTTGGATTTTTATCCCATTTAGACACTGTCATTTTTTTGGGATAATGCTCTACTTACTCCTTATGCATCAATAATGAATTCAAATAAGACATTTCTGTAGAGTCTTCTACACAAAATATGGATTTGGGACCAGTTTCATCAACTGCTCACATCCTTTCATTCATTAATAAACTAAA
Organism: Cacajao melanocephalus; assembly: GCA_963573385.1. Taxonomy (NCBI): domain Eukaryota; kingdom Metazoa; phylum Chordata; class Mammalia; order Primates; family Pitheciidae; genus Cacajao; species Cacajao melanocephalus. The sequence goes on along the minus strand of CAUYLG010006814.1, from coordinate 62,183 downwards.
TGTTTATTGATCAGCTACCACATGAAAGATACTTCCTTAAGGTACTGAGAATACACTAGTGGATAAGAAAGTCCCTGTCTTAGTTGCAGACCCCAAATGTTGAGATAGGGGCCTTTAGTTTTGATAACCGTTACAATGGAAATGCAAAGAGAAAAATAAATTGAAGGAACAAAGGAAACAGTTAATATTTATTGAAAATAGTATTTTTTTCAGTACAAATGAGAATAAGACACTACGTTTGAAAATTGTAAACAGTAGGCCGGGTGTGGTGACTCATGCCTATAATCCCAGCACTTTGGGAGGCCAAGGCAGGCGGATCACCTGAGGTGAGGAGTTTGAGACTAGTCTGGCCAACATGGTGAAATCCCATCTTTACTAAAAATAGAAAAATTAGCTGGGCATGGTGGTGGGTCCTTATAGTCCCAGCTACTCAGGAGACTGAGGCAGGTGAATTGCTTGAACCTAGGAGGTAGAGTTTGTAGTGACCTGAGATCGTACCACTGCACTGCAGCCTGGGTGACATAATAAGACACTTTAAAAAAAAAAAAAAAAAAAAAAAAAAGCAAAAAAATAGTAAACAACAAAAAAAGGTATTGGATAAATTATATTTTCAAAAACAAATATGGCCTTGTTTCTGTGTAAATCTCAAACCTATGCACCTCCAAAAATCTCAGTCTTCTCTCATCTCCACGTTGCCCTGCACTTCTCCTTGGTCCTTTACAAACTTCTCTTATTGACTTCTCCGTATTCCCTTATGTGGTTTTTAGTGTACTTCTCCATATTCACCTGTCTCCCCTTCTACAATTTTCTTTCTGCTTCAACTTACCCCCCGCAGGTTATCTTCTTGGATAGGTTACACTTCTCCTTCAACTTTATTCTCTTGTTAATTGTCTTTTCCATTTCTCTCTTCTCCAGATTTTGATAGTTCTTACTTCAAATATAGTTCATAGAAGAATTCAAACATAGTATATCACATTAGGCTCACAATTATGTGATCAATTTTAGCACCTATGGGGTAGAATGTAAACTATTTAACATTCCATTAGATCTTCACAATTTGTTTACTTCTGCAAGTTTAGACTCGATTTTCATTCACACGTCCTGCCTCAAAAAGAGTCTATCCTAAATTACCCATAAATCTCCTTACCATTTTCTGATTGGATCATACCAATTGCATCATAATTTTCTGTCCCTCCTGTCTTTATACATGATATCTTGTTCTGTAGAATGCCTTTAACCATTTTCTCCAGAGATTTCTCCTTTAAGACTCATCTCACAGATTATCTCCAGTATAAAACTTTCTCTAATAATTCTTGTTATAATTATTAGCTCTTTTCTTTTTTCCACACAGTTTGTGCTTCTCTGCTGCCTAATGAATTTTAATGGCTCCTGCTAACTTGCTTACATTTCCCTTGATATTTGATATCTAAGTTCATTATTCTGCTTCTGTCTGGAAGAATCTATCTCCACCCTTTATCCCTCTAAAGTACATCAAATACTCCTTCTAGATTCCAGTGTCAACTTCTTTTTGACACTTTTGCTGATCTTCTCACTAACTGAGGTCAAATTAGTTCTTCTTGTATTTTATGCGAATTATATGCTTACGTTATAGATTGTATCAACTTCTATATTGTATCATTATATCTTGGAGAACCTATATTTATCTATCTGTATCCTACTATAAGGCCATAAGGATCTTGAGGGAAATATTATGTATTATATATGTATACATTTACTTGTATGTGTGTGTGTATTTGAACACTTAGTGTGTGTCAGGCAGTGTACTAAGAGCTAAATTACAATGGGGACAAAACAAACACATTCCTTCCTTTCATTATGCTTTATAGTCTACTAGAAAATGAACTAGGAACATAATTCTGGTGAGTGTTACAAATATTAAGGGTATGCAAAGAGATATATCAGGGTGGCTTAGCCTAGTTGGGGCACAGTGAACCCGATTGAGAAAATAAGTCTGCTGAATGCCAGTTGTTTTCCGAGCATGAAAGTCTGAATATGTAATTTCTTAGGTGGATAAGTTTCAGAGGATGGCAATGTACAGGGTATTACTGTAGTCACAGTAAAGAAAGCTTACCTAATCTAGCCCACTTCCTGAAACGTGGAATATGAGCAGTAAGTAGGAATCAAAACAATTTACAGTATGAAATTTTTTCACACTTGTTATTATCCTCTCCTCAGTAGATTTTACCTAATTCTAAGGCTGACATTAGTTTGGCATGAAAGTCTGCTTCATCATATATAAAATTTCATTCACTGATTTCAATGGATGCTTTGATTTTTATTAAGGAAGCATATTTGTTACATCTTGCATTATACCTTGAATGAATTATTCTTCTACTTGAGTATCTCAGGCTGACAAAAATCTTGTAGCAAGAGGCAGAGAGGGTGTGGATAGTGGGGTGAAACATGTTCATTCCCTGATTTAGTATGTTCTCTTTTTTTTTTTTTTTTTTTTGCCTGTGTCTAGTATATACTTTTTATAAACATGGGAGATTAAACATCCTTATCTTCTGCTATAAGGCTGGAAAACGAGTCTTGAGAAAATTAATGGAAGGGCAGACTAGTGGATAAGCAAAATGTTGGACACAAAATACAGGTTTCTAGGAGACCCCTGTGAGGGAGACAAAGCCTAGTAGCTAACAATGGCCTATTTACTTGGATGGTGAGGCTAGAGCCTTAGCTATGAGAAGAATATTGCAAGGATTCCTTCCATTTTAAGTCCCAAGATCTGTTGATAAGCTTTAGCAACAATGGCTATACAATGAAATTTGGAGCCTGGTTAGGAGGAGAGTGTTTCAAGGACCAGGTCTGGTTGTTTCCAGGTTGGGGGTCTCAAAGAGGAGGATGAGAGTCCAGCCAGCCCTTCCTGACCATGTACATTTACCCCATTACAGGGGCTTGCATCACACATGAAGGACAGGGGCAGATTCTGCTTTTGTCCACCTTCTATTCTCTGGCTCTTGATAGGTGGACAATGATATGTACTCAATGGATAAATAAATGCATGTGCAAAATAGCAACACTAACTCTCATTGAAGGGAAATATGAAATATATAATGACTTTGTGATAATAGGAAATCAGAAAAGTATAATATATATTTTTGGCCCTTAACATTGACTCAAGCTGTAATCTACTATGTCATCTTAAATAAGCTACTTGGTCTCATTAAATCTGGTATGTATGTAAATAGAAGTGATTCAACCTCTTATAACTCAAGAGACTTATCATAGCACAGCTCCACTTCTGAGCTTGGCTCACTTCTGAGTGAGTTTAGACAAATTATTTCACTTTTCTAATAATTGGTTTTCATATAAAAATGAAGAGGTTTAACTAGATGACCTCTTATGTTCCTTTTAGCTCTGAAGTTTAAACAAACAAACAAACAAAAAAACATAAAATTAAGAGCTCCTAAATCTGATAAACAACTTCAGCAAAGCTGAAGTTTTAATACAAAACCAATGTACACAGATCAGTAGAATTTCTATACACCAACAATGTCCAAGCTGAGAACCAAGTCAAGAATGCAATTCCATTCACAATAGCCACAAAAAAATAAAATATCTATGAATACAGCTAATCAGGGAGGTGAAAGATCTCTACAATGATAATGACGAAACACTGTTGAAAGAAAACAGAAATGACACAAATAAATGGAAAAAAAATTCCATGCTCAATAATAGAAAGAGTCAATGTTGTTAAAATGGCCATCCTGCCCAAAGCAATTTATAGGTTCAATACTCTTCCTATCAAACTACCAATGATTATTTACAGATTAAAAAAAAAAAACTATTCTAAAATTTATATGGAACCAAAAGAGCCCAGATAGACAAAGTATTCCTAAGCAAAAAGAAGAAAGCCAGAGCCATCACATTACCCAATTTTGAATTATGTTACAAGGCTACTTTAACCAAAACAGCATAGTATTGGTTCAAAAACAGACACATAGACCAATGGAACAAGTTAGAGAACCAAGAAATAAAGCCACACACTTACAACCATTTGATCTGCAACAGAGTCAATAAAAACAAGCAATGGGGAGGTGACACCCTATTCAATAAATGGTGCTGGGATAACTGGCTAACCATATGCAGAAGATTGAAATTGGGCCTTTTCCTTTCATCAAAAATCTGCTAAAGATGGATTAAAGACTTAAATGCAAAATCTCAAACTATAAAAACCCTAGAAAACCTTAGACATAGGCCCTGACAAAGATTTTATGACAAAGACTCCAAAAGCAATTTCAACAACAACAAAAATTGAAAAGTGGGACCTAATTAAACAAAAGTACTTTTGGACAGCAAAATAAACTATCAACAAGGATAGGAGAAAGTATTTGCAAACTATGCATCCAACAATGATCTAACATGCAGTATCTGTAAGGAACTTCAACAAATTAAAAAAAAAAAAACCCTATTTAAAAATGGGCAAAAGACATGAACAGACATTTCTCAAAAGAAGAAACACAAGTGGACAAGCATATAAAAGAAAGCTCAATATCACACATCATTAGAGAAATGCACATTAAAACCACAATGAGATACCATTTAACAACAGTCAGATTGGCTGTTATTAAAAAAAAAAAAAGATGGTGGCAAGATTGCAAAGAAAGAGGAATGTTTATACACCATTGGTAGAAGTATAAATTTCTCAAAGAAAATATAACTACCATTTGACCCAGCAATCCATTATTGAGTATATACCAGAAGGAAAATAGATAATTCTGCCAAAAGGACACATGTATGCATGTTTTCCTTGCAGCACAATTCACAATGGCAAAGACAGGGAATCAACCTAAATGCCCATCAGTCATAGACTGGATCAAGAAAATGTGGTACATATACACCAGGGAAAACTATGCAGCCATGAAAAAGAATGAGATCAAGTTTCTTGCAGTGAGATGGATGGAGCTGGAAGCTATTATTCTAAGTAAATTAATGCAGGAACAGAAGACCAAATACAACATACTCCACTTATAAGTAGGAACTAAACATTGAGTACACATGGATACCAGGAAGGGAACAATAGAAACCAGGACCTACTTGAGGGTAAAGGGTCATTATCAGAAAACTACCTATCTGTTACTGTGCTTATTACCTGGGTGACTACATAATCTGGACACCAAAATCTCTGACACACAATTTAACCATGTAACAAATGTGTACATATTCCACCTGAACCTAACATAAAAGTTGGAAAGAAAAAAAAAACATAAAATGTCTATGATCTATATGTACCAGAAGGTTTTTAAGTTACACGTAATTGATTAAATTCTAATTTATTAATAGAAAGTATATCTTTCACATTTAAATACAAACTATAATGTATAGTATGATTTTGTTGATAACTTTTAAGTCTATTTTAAGCATTTGTAGATGTTCACTTTCAATTATAGATAGAGGACAGCCTTATCTGAATCATGTTCAAAACTTTTTTCATAGTCTTCTATTTATTAAGCTCTGAGCCCCTTTTATGCATCATGTTTTCTGTGTACCTAGTTGTTCTATGTCAAATTGATGTGTGTTTTTAAAATTAGGTATAAAAAAGTTGGACAAATTACAGAGCATTGGCAGTCTCTTTCCCTTTGTAGATGTTTGAAATTCACCTTCTACATGGTCTTAGTCATATGACTGTTTTATTTGATTTATGTTACACACCATAGGAAAGAAAATAGAGCCAACTTGCTAAATACTTTTATTCAGTACTCTCAGCAAACCATTTGTAAGTATTTACTGTGGACCTACAGTGTCCAGGTAACAATTATAGACTTTAGTATGCTGGAGCTGAAATTCAGCTATAAAATTTTTAGGAATTTTGTGATCTGGTTGTTAAACACAACCTTTATTTAAAAGCAAATTATATAAACTTACAATTAAATAAATTATATTAAAATAAAATAAACAGATACTCAAAACTCATCACTTTCTAAATAATTATATTACATGCATCATTGTACATGTTCTTTAGATAGTTTAAGTTATTGTGTCTGTATGATGAAATGCCATACATGTGCACTACTGGGCATCTTTTTTCAACTCTGTGCTTACTGACATCATGTCGGTACCTTAAAATTAGCCAAGGAAGGAATACTAGCACCACAGAAATCAGCAAATGCTACAAAGCATTCCCCTTCCTCCCCTCCAGCCTATTTGTAAACATTTATCAGCACATCACTGCTTTTAGGTGCTACTTAAAGTAAGAGTCAAGAAGTAGCTGTGGCATTCAGGAAATCCAGTCTTCTGTATAAGAAGGGTCAAAGAAAGAGGATCAGGGCTTTGAATGCTCATGCAGATTTATAATTAGAAAGTAATGGGCAAGATAATTAAAAGGTAACTGAGGGAAACACTGTGTGCTTTGGGCCTAGTATTGTTATTATATTCAATACATACTTTACCAGCTAGGTTATAGTATAAAGCAGATTTTGCATATTCTGAATGCAATGAAAATACATTGGCCAAAGCTTATAGTTGTTTAAATGAATTTTGTTAAAAAGCAAATAGCTGCTCTGTCTTTGTTATTAAAATACATGTATACACACACACACACACACACACAGACACACACCTCAATAGTTTTATAGAACATCTGGGATTTAGCTGCAAAATCTGTCTCCCAACTTTTATTTAGATAAGTTTAATACAAGTGTTTGGGCCAATTGACCTTTAATACTCTTGAGTAAAGGCTTAGCGGCTATTAAAGAACACTCTGGGATTATAAATCGCCTGTCATTTATGGGAATTGAAACAGCATTTAATGAGTATCAACAATGTCCAGACAACTTGTTTGACAGTTAATATAGATGATTTCTTGCCTTCAGCACTTTATAAGGGGGAATGAATAGGAAAGAGAGAGAAATACTATCTAGTTGACCCTTGAACAATGTGGAGAGTGAGGAGTGCCGACCCATGCACAGAAAGGTAGAGGGTAGGTGAAGGGAGAGTATTAGAAAAAATAACCAATAAGTATGAGGCTTAATATCCGGGTGATGACACACTCTGTACAACAAATCCCTATGACACAAATTTACCTATGTAACAAACCTACACTTGTACCCTTGAACTTAAAGGTAAAACAAAGAAAATCCAAGAATAAATTTTGACTTCCCCTGAATTTAACAACAAATAGCCTACTGTTGACTGGAAGCCTTATCAATATCATACACAGTCAACTAACACATATTTTTATGTCATATGCATTACATACTATATTCTTACAATTATATAAGTTAGACAAAAGAAATGTTATTTAGAAAATTATGTCATCACTTCAGCAACACATATACTAAAATGAGTAAAATACAGAGATGAGCATGGTCCTTGCACAAGGATGAAACACAAATTCTTGAAACATTCCATATATTTGTCTGCCTGTATCAAAATATCACGTGTGTCACTAAATAAGCACATCTATTATATATGCATATAAAATTTTTAAAAATTAGAAAAAATAAGGAAGAGAAAATATATTTAGTGTTCATTAAGTGGAATTGGATCATCATAAAGGTCTTCATCCTCTTTATTTTCAAATTGAGTTGGCTGAGGAGAAGGAGGAAAAAATGGTGTTGGTCTTGCTGTCTCAGGAGTGGCAGAGGCAGAAGAGACGGAGAAGGTGAAAGGAGAGACAGGAGAGGCAGGCACCCTTGGTGTAAGTTGTATTTTTAAAAATCCACATATAAGTAAACCTGTGCAGTTTAAGCCTGCATTGTTCAAGGGTCAACTGAATACTGAACACATAAAAGACACTGCTCTTTGCTTATCTTAAATCTAATGATATTATTTATTCTCATTTGATAGTAAAGAAATAAAGGCTCCAAAAATTTGAGACTTTTACCTGGTAACATTTCAAATAATTGGCAGAGCCAAGATTTTCAAAACATATCTGTATCTATGATACTTTTATTCAACAGACTTTTCTTGGATGTTAGGCCAGTCCACTAAGTTCATAAGAAACATAATCATCATGGTCTTCAGAGTTCAGTGTAAGCATCCTGCCGTAGTCTGATTTAAGACTTAACTGACAAATAGGAATTAGGCAGGTAGAATGGAATGGAGTGGCTGCAAAGCATTTTAGGCGGAGAGAATAAATAACATCTTCAAGCAGCTGGGGTAAGAGCAGGAAGGCAAATTAACCATAATAGAAACTATTGTGAATATTTTACTGATCAATTGAAGTGATTTATTTTTTTAATCTTTTAAAGAAACCATAAGTAGACTCAGCCATCATAAATTAGGTTGTTCTAGGTGCTAGAGTAACTAGACCATGAATTTTCATATTATTACAAGAAGTTTGAGTTTTTTTCTTCAGCATTGAGTATTCCAAACAAGGAGATAGTATGATCAGCTTCACAGTTTAGAAAGGTCACTATGTTTTGTGTAAGTAAAGTTTGACTAGTAACTTTCTTACTTAAAATGTGTTGTTCTCCTCAAACTTTTTATGTGTTTATAAGAAATGAATGGATTTTATATGTGAAAATCTAAATAGAGTGCCTGAGATACAGGAAGTCCTCAATAGAGAGTGGCCATTAGTTTTGCTTACTATTTCACGAGTTGTCCTCTGGCTAGCGTTCAAACTCATCTCTCACTGCTCTTGTCTTGAACTTCAACACACTCGGAATATTTTTCCACATCATGTATCTGTTTCCTGAAGTGCTTCCATTTGCGTAATTTGCTTAGTGAACTCCTAGTATATTTTCACAACAGCAGAGGCTGAAGAAGGAGCAGTAGCTAGAAGAAGTTTGCGTCACTCACATTTGGAAAGTAGCAGTGAGAGGGGCTCAGCAAGGGATCCTCCAAAGAGCTCACTTAAGAATCAAACAGAGAAATGGTAGGTTATAAATGACTAGCAGGCCTGGAATTCATGAGGTTATATTGTAGCCGGAAAAATGTGAATTTCCTTTACCTGTGTGTTTCTCACTTTTTAGTCCCAGAAGCGTCTGTTGTAGCACCTAGCACGTTGAGGGACAAGTAAGGGAGAAAAGAAAATGATGTGATTCCTTTCTATTTTCATTCAGTTTAAGCTAAGGAAAGACTACTTAAACTGCTGAGCAGTTAATTATAATTAATACCTGGAAGAGAATGACTTTTTGATAGAATTGAAATTGTGCTGACAGTTAAAAATGACCATAGAATCGATGTCTGTGAGTAATAGGAAAATGTGTGGAACTTCCTGAGATTTTATGTAGGGCAATTAAATAATTTCCTTGCTGAATATATATTTATAAGAAAAGAGAGAAATAAAATACAGTTGTATTTGCATTATATTTCATCAAGCCCATGTTTTTTAAGGTCCTAATAATAGAAAGATTTTTGAATATGACACTCAGTGGGGTGTCTTTGAAACTGGGAAAAAAATGAAAAAAAGATGACAAATTCCTAGAGGTATAATGCAATGGTAAAATTTGAGACCTGAATTTTTTTCAAGTGATTATGTTTAAATAAAAAGGAAAAAAGAGAAATGCATAATTCATGTACAACCCGCCAAGACTATATTAAAGTTTAATCATAGAGGTCACAAACCAAAAATTCAGTGATTAGAACACTGAGAATAATGGAGAATTTGAAGCTGTTTATCTTCTAGCATATCTTGTTTCATAAACTTAGGACATCCACATGTTTAGCCTCTTTTTACCATGCCTCTGAAGTATGTCTTAGATCCTTTACAAGGTAGCCCTGGTAGAGGCTGTCACATTTGCAATGTCATCTCTTGGCAAGCCAATCTCCTTCCTAATCCCACCCCAAACTAATCCCTACCCCATTATGAGACAACTCAAACAAAATCTTCATTTCAGCTACCCTGAAACTCATTGCTCTTAGCCTTGCCAAAGACTTTTGTTTTGTTTTTGTTTTGAGATGGAGTTTTGTTCTTGTTGCCCAGGCTGGAGTGCAATGGCATGATCTAGGCTCACGGCAACCTTCACCTCCCAGGTTCAAGCAATTCTCCTGTCTCAGCCTCCCCAGTAGCTGGGACTACAGATGTGCGCTACCACGCCTAGCTAATTTTTGTATTTTTAGAGAGACAGGGCTTCACCTTATTGTTCAGGCTGGTCTCAAACCCCTGACCTCAGGTGATCCACTTGCCTTGGCCTCCCAAAGTGCAGAGATTACAGGTGTGAGCCACCATGCCTGTTAAAGTCTTTGGCAAGGCCAAAGACTTTTTGCTCCTGCTATGCCCTTTATTAGATGTAATGTTTCTCACTGGTGAGACTTTATTCTTCAAGACTAAATTTTTGATTCTCATAATACTTTGTTCTTACTTATAATGTAGTCACTTATCACTTTGCATTATAACAGCATCTATTTGATCTTTTTCATAGACTGTTGTTTGCTTTGAGTAATAAAACATGGAGAAAGGTTAAACATTTACAAACACCCGCTAAGTGTCAGGAACTATTCTAGATGCTTTACAAAACATATAATCTTCAAAATGACCCTATAGCATGTATTATCATCTTATATATGAGTTAACCAGCTCTATAAGTTAATTAACTTATCTGAGAGGATACAGCTGGTAAGGAGATAAACTAAATCTTTTCTGAGATAACGCTGCTGCTCTTTTTACCACATGACAACATATGAAATTTTGAGTAAGCGTTTCTTTATTTTTGTGCCTGGACTTCGTACTTTCTGGATGCGGTCTCTAGATTACTGTTTTCCTCTGTCTTAGGGTGTGAGTGTGTCACCATTTTCCTCTTTTGCGAAGTATACTTCCTAGGTACTTTTCTAAAGATTTTAACATACATATGAGTGTGGAAGGGGATCACAAGTGAAATTCACCTTGAGGAATGGAGGGGGATAGTATCAGAGAGGAAGTAAAGGTTGCCATGATATTCTGGGTGGACAAAGATCTGCTACTGTATTCACCAACCAACACAAAGAGTGGACCTGTGATGGCACTGAGCAGACTCAAGGGGAGGACCCATATATTTCAGCCTAAATCTGAATGGAAACAGACACTGGACAGGTGGGGCAGTGTCTGGAGCTACCACAGAGGGCAAGCCACCTGTCAGTTATCATGATGCTTTTGTGAGAGGCAAAGATCTGTGAACACAGGCATTGTTCTATTGGTCAGTGAAAACCGCAGCCTCCACTGTTTTTCACTAATCATAGTTAGCCATCCTTCCATTACCTGAATGTAAGGAGAGAGTGATAACTCTTCAGCCTGTAAACTTGTGAAGTCTCTTTTTTATTTCTTGCATAATTAGCCTTCTGCAACTGAATTTGGATTGGCCTTCTTGGATGAAGAATAGAGGTCTTCCTAAATAAATGACTTATTTTGTACTCTGTTTTACTATTGGGAAAAATAAGTCCAATTTTTTATCTCTACACTACCACTACCATATGTTTTAAAGGACCTTTATACCTATAGCTATGTAAAAATGATATCACTGTCTATATTTCTGGTTAAGAAAACTGAGGCCCAGAGAAGTAAGGTGACCACCCCCCCCCCCACAAAGTCACAGATTAATGTAGCAACAAAGCTGAGATGTGATTCTAGGTTTCTTGACATTTGGGGTAATGTTTGTTTCATCACATGTCTGTCAATGTTTTTAAAAAGCAAAATAATAAAAAGCAAAGAAATAGTAAAAAGAATCATTCTAGTTGATTTTTTGACAAGATGTATACCCTGTGAAGTTATTAAGTGGAAGTTCAGCATCTGGGTTATTTTTGATGACTTGATGGCTTCTGGGACAAGAGTTTGAGCAGCTCAGAATAAAATTGGCTAGAGGAACAGTATCTCTTCTGACAAAATCACAGCTTTGAACATTTCCAGCATTTACCTACATCAGGCATGCACATGAAAGACTTCAAGAAGTCATAGATGAAAGCTGGTATTTCTTAAGTCCTCTTCTGAATATTTGTAAAACTTGATGACACTAAAGGACAGTGCTTTTAATATTAAAAAATAAGGCTTGGAAAGGAGTTGGAAGTGCATTTTACTCAAGATAATGAGAATCCATTAATTTTTTATTTGAGATGGAGTCCTGCCTTGTCACTCAGGGTAGAATGCAGTGGCGTGATCTCGGCTCACTGCAACCTCCACCTCCCAGGTTCAAGCAATCCTCCTGACTCAGCATCCCAAGTAGCTTGGACTACAGGCATGTGTTACCACACCTGGCTAATTTATTTTTGTATTTTTAGTAGAGACGGGGTTTCATCACGTTGGTCAGGCTGGTCTCGAACTCCTGACCTAAGGTGATCTACCCACCTAAAAATATTTTTCAGATTTTTTTCAGCATGCCTAATATGCAAGTGTTCACTCATTCAGTTTCCAGTGAGACTCAGGAAGTTGTCACTTTACAAATCCATACATTGAAATCTTTAGCCTTCTGTTCTTCAGTTGGTATTTCAACCAGCAATAGGAGCTTCTCCAGGAGGTAGATGTGTTATTTGTCCTTGAGTTCTTCAATCTTCAGAGGCCACCTTTCTAAATTTGTAGCTATATACTCTAAGCTTCTCCTCTATTTGTTGGAAAGGGGTCCCATCTTTGACTGGATTCTCTTTTCTGACCCTTTCTGAAATTACCACAGTGTTTCCATATCACAAAAGTCAGATTTCTAGCATGATTATAAAATGCTGTGACTGCTGTCTCTTCCACAATTAAATAATCAAACTGATAAATAACAAAAATATAAACATAGGCTTTGTAATGCTGAGTTTCATGACTTATCTGCTTAAATGTTTCCTTCCTGAGTTGGTTTGAATCTTCTCTATTTCTGGTGATCTCTATAGCATTGTATGCTTTTCTTTGCACTCTGGCAGAGCAGGAACATTGCCATCTTGACCAAGCACCACCATTCTAAAGTTCCCATGGATCAAAAACTGGCTTAATCCAAAGGGCATCAGCCTAATGGCTAAAGTCAGCATGACCATAAACCACAACTGACATCTCCAACCAGAAACATTTCAACCGTAAGGTAAACCTCTCCCTGACCAGTGACATGCCAGCCCTAAGATAACCTCCCCACTGGCAGGAGAGATGTCAGACCCAATATAACCTCCCCTCCAACCAGAGACATTCCAACCCTGCCATAAACTTCTCCCCTACACAGAAACATTCTAAGCCTGTGATAAGCTCTCTCACCAATAAATACACTTAGTCTGTAAGAGAAAATGCTCCTGACTGAAATCAGCTAGAAGCCCCTCTCATATTTATTCTCTCTCTGAGGGCTCTTCTTTCCCCCTTTTTCCTAAGTTCTAGTCATCCTTCTGATTCAGCACAAGCCTTATTCTCTCTAGAAACACTTACATGACCTTTCTGCCTAGGTCAAATCTTCTATCAATCAAGTACTCTCATAGCACCTTGACCTCTCCTGTATAGCACTTATCAGAATTGCAGTTTGATCTTGCATTTATGGTATAATTATCTAATTTTCTGTCTCTGCTGACAGACCATTTTACTTCAATAGTTCAGTAGCCATAGGTATGTTTACTTTTCATCATATCCTTGACAATGTGGTAGGTATTTATATATAATATATGTTATATTAATATATATGTGTATCAGTATATATCAAGATATAATGTGTGTATCAATATATAATAAGATATATAAGTATATATAATATGTATCTTACATGATTATAATTACACATATATGTATATACAATATAATATGTATAATATACATATTACTTTTATATGTATATACAATATACAATACAATGTGTATACAATATATATAATTATGCTATGTATAGTATACATATCATATATGTTATATGTGATATATAAGTATATTATATAATACATGTAATAATAGTATATAATATAATATAATATTATATATACTTGAGTTTGCAGACACCTGGCTAGGCAGATAGCCCTTGTATGTAAAAAAGACTATCTATTTACCTGTCCACTTGTCAATATTTCAGCCCTTCTTTAGACCTTCTTCTTGCTAACTCTGACTTCAAGGTTTGTGGGCTCAGCTGGCTTTCACCAGTTCCCACATTGCTTAGTCTCCTTGGCTGCCTGCTACCTGACTGCCCCTCTGTTGATGAATAACAAAATCAACCTGTGCTTGGTGCCTGCTGCAATCTGGATCTTCTGACCTAAGACACGTAGAGCCCTTATCAGTTCATTTTTTACCTTTGAAGTAGCTTTTTAAGTGTTTGTTTTACATATTCAGAATATTAAGAGGGTTTGCACATGAGACACACCCGGAGCTACCCTTTTAGCTTTTCTCTTCACTACCTTTCCTGTGCTCTGCCTTCTTCAGAGCCTGGTCTTCCTGACTGTCCAGTATCTTGGGGTGAGTACCATGTTTCCTCACTTGCAGCTGCAGCACGAATGAACTCATACCTTGCAAAGCACTGTCTCAGCCAGATAAGGGAAGCTAAGCCCATATGCCAAAATCTCACCAGTTCAGCAAATGCATCTTGCATCTCTAATTAACATGAAGCTCTCAGGACTGGCATGAGCATCCTAGAGTTTTGGGGGCTCAGTGAGTGGAAAGCAAGTCGTAGAGAGTTTATGTTGTCGATGACCGATGATAAAACACTTAAGGGTATTTAAGGAGTTCAAACTGAAAAGGCTTTCTTATGTAATATTTTATTTTGTTTTGTAAGTGGACATTCTAATTATAATACATTTAAAGTTTTTAACATTTAAATATTTAATTATAATATCTATTGAATGTGATAATGGAATGATCTGGGAATTTTCATTTTTTTTTTTTTGGTAACTCCACCAGTAGGCTACCCATAATGTTAAAAAAAAAAACCCACAAAAATTAACAAAGAAAACAGACTAGACAAAATACGATGACCACGTCTGAATCACAGAAGCCTAAAGACAGCATATTCCAGCTGTGCTTCTATTTAGAGTTCTATTTGTAGAAACAGAAATAGTTAAAGGATTCTGTAAGACTCTGCCAATTACATAGAATATAATCTTGAGCAGGTGCTTAACTTTTGTGCTTCAGTTTTCTCATCTGTAAAATGAGACTACAACAGTACTACCATACAGGGGTGGTCTGAGAAAGGAGTTCCCATATGTAAATGCTTAGAACAATGCTTGCTATTTTCCTGGTCTTTTTCCTTCCTGTCTGGCATTCCCCACCAGGGCATCAGACTCATCAAATATGTTCATTTTGGATCACCTCTGACCCTGGCAGGAGGCCTTCATATAAGCAAAGAATTGTCCTTGAAGAAAATGTGCACAAATGATCAATTAGAGGATTTGCAATGGATCTTCCCTGCTGTGGACATGAGGTTGTATTCTATCTTTAGTTGGAGCATATGCTGTGCATCTCACAGGCTTTCATTAGTGCTTTCAGAATCCCAGATGCCCAAGAAATATTCAGGCAATGAGTTTCTTTTCTTTCTTGGGTGATCAAAAATATAAATATGCTCTAGTGAAAGAGCACTGGACAGGGAGCAGGCAGATATGGCTCTGGCTTTTTGTCTTCAATCTTTACTCTTTCAGAGCTTCAGTCCTTCTTCTGCAAAACTAGGTATCCAATCATAGGTTTGCAGGAAGGCTTTGAATACAAAATATGATCATTATATAAATGCACTTTGAAAGTAGTGAAGTTTTGTATGAAGTTGAAAGCATTGATGATGATTGTTAATGCTGTTAGCTATTATTACAGTAAGTAGCAGAGGGTGTTCAGTGTAGAATGAGTAAAATTTATTGTGTTACTTACTGTAATAATAACAACTTCTTATCACACTCTGCCCCCAATCTTGAAGAAGATCCAATTTGCAGGATCTTCTTCAAGTTCGGGGGCAGAGTGTAAAGGAAAGTTGTTAGTTTTCTGTTCAAATTTCTCCTACACCAGCGCTAAAACATGGCCACAGAGAAAGCATGTGGACTGATGTGTCATGATCTTTCCAGGAAAGGCAGACACTGAAATAGGTACTCACTGTGCAGTCTCTGGAAGTGATTCTGACCAACTATTCCCAGATAAAAAATAAACTGGAAGTTTGGACCTGAAGGACCCACAGAATTTGAGGATGCTAAACATCTTTCAGATCTTAAGGACTAACTAAACTGATTACATGGGTTTCAGATGAAATGAACTTTGAGGCCCTTTCAACTCATGTATTCTTGGATGTCACAATTTTTAACCTGTGAAATAATAACAAAAACCACCCTAACCTTAACCACAATTGCCACTACTATAACAACTACCTTTAAAGAGTACTTAATTATGTGCCAGACACTATTTTAAGTGCTATACATATATTATTTCCTTAACTAATATGGCAATACTATAAGGCAGTCACTATTATAAATGAGACAATGAATACACAGAAAAGTTAAAAACCTTGCTGGAGGAGCACAGTCATCACCAACAGAGCCAGGGTTTGAAAGTGGATGGTCTGCCTCAGAGTCACCATCCTAATTGCCACTTTCCTGTTTGAAGTCAGAAAACAGAATCTTTCTGATATGGTTTGGATCTGTGTCCCCACCCAAATCCATGAAGAATTGGCCTCCCTGGTGTTGGAGGTGGGGCTTGGTGGGAGGTGACTGGATCATGGGGTTGGATCCTTCATGAATGGTTTAGCACCATCCCCTTCATGCTATCTCATGATGGAACTCTCATGAGACCCAGTTGTTTAAAAGTATATAAACACTTTTAAAACTTTGTCCTGCTCCTTCGATGTAAGATGCATGCTCCCTCTTTGCCTTCTGCTGTGAGTAAAAGCTCCCTGAGGCCTTCCCAAAAGCAGATACTATTGTGCTTCCTGTACAGCTGGTGGAACATGAGCCAAATAAACCTCTTTTCTTTATAGATTACTCTTTCTCAGGTATTTTTTTATAGCAATGGTGAGAATGGACTAATACACTTTCCATCAAAACTAACTCCATCCTCTCCCTTATCCACTTCTCCCTCAAAGCAGACATAGATCAAATCATCTTCAGAAAAAGGGCATTTATCTGAGAACATGTCACTTTTTATCCTTGGTGCTATCACAATATCTCTTAATGTGTGTCCTTCTAAATAAGCAAGTGCATTCATTCCTTCAACAGTTAGTGAGCATCAACTTTCTTGGTTATGGAGCTGGGAAGAGAGGCGTGAGTAAGACATGCAGATGTTTCTCATGTACTCACAGTGTATAGTAATAGAAAAATGTATAGTCATAGTAGGAAATTAGAAGTTCTACAGAAAAGGTAGGTTTACAGTGTTACAAAGACACAAAGTCCAGTGTACCCTCCCTCAGTACCCACAAGGTCCGCAATACCTCATTAGTAAGATCAATTATAAACTAACTCAAAAAGACCTACAATGCAAAAGCATTTCTCCCATTGAGAAGTCTCTTTACTGTAAATAGCTGCACCTCTGAGGTGACAAACTAGCTTTGGAATATGGCTCTTTGATGTCCAAATTGTGATATTTTGTAGAAAAATTTCAAAAAATATTTTCTAAAAGAGACATTTCTCCAATGGGACCAGCCAACGATAATAAAAAGAAAAGATACTGCATGCTGCTTTTGTAACTTAACATGATGTTGAGATACTCTAGACCCCATGACTACTATGAGGAAATGAGCTCATAAACCTCTGATGGGTTATATTGGAGTGAAATAAGTATCTTTCTATTTTATTTTATTTTCCTTATTTAACACTTCTCCTCCACCCCTTCAAATTAATGCTTTAATTAATTGATGTATTTATTTATACATTCATTCAGAACATAGTTATAACTGTCATTCTGTAATATTCTATAGCATATATGACCATATAGTTAATACAAGTGGACAGGAGGCTAAGAAGAATCTTGCTAGCTTCCCAGTGAATTTAACAGACTCACAACTGATTCTGACTTTTTTTTTATACAAGGAAAATGCTAACAGGGTGAAAAGTGTCAGAATTATCAGACAAAATTTAAAGGTCTAAGTAGGATTCTGAGGGTGCAAATGGGAGGGGAAAGACTCTGGGGCTTTGAAGATATGGGAGGCAACCTCTCAGAGACCTGTACCTTCCTCCTAGGTCTCTCTGGAAATGAGAATCCTATCCTTATCCCAGAAATGTACGAATACTCTAGCTTAGTCTGCTAAAGCACTCAGGGTCTTATCCAACTGTCTGGCCCTCAATTACAGAATGATCTGACCAGATATTTGATCTTCTGGCTATTATTTTGGTTATAATGCAGTTATACATACCACACCTTCGGTTGCAAGAAAATATGGAGGAAGGATGCCTTGTTACTGACAATGAAATTACACATCAGACCTGGACAGGCCACAAGTTCGCTCCTGGGGTTCATTACCTCCTTTGAACGTCCACGTTTCAGTTAAGGACCCAAGTGCCCATTCCTCAGTTTCTTGGCCATGAAACTTCCAAATTCCAGGCTTAAACGTCATTCTGGGCTTTGCACAGACTAAGTACTAGTCTTATATGATAGTATGTATATAAAAATAAGAGTATAAGGTTACTTAAGGTTCCCAATTTCCTTTAAGAAGAATAAATAAATGGCAATATTATTTCAATGTCAGCTTTCAATATTAATGTGTTTTTTAAATTAACTATTTCTAAAGTTAATATATTATGTGACATGGTAATTAGTGACTTTGCGCGATGCTTAATATATAACTTTTTATTTTAAAAAATAGCAAGTGGCTGTGTTATTCCTTTTATGGAATTAAACAACATAAAGTTTTTTATTTCTTCAATTACTTTCTTCTTTCTAATTGAGGACTTTTTGCTACTCGACTCCTCCTCATCCTTTTTCTCAAGCTTCTATTTTCACATTTGGAGTGGGGATAAGGATTGGTGTTCTGAAATACTGCACCCACAACTTCTTCATACACAATTTAGCAGGCAGAAGGAAAAATCAAATGATTTAAGGCTTGCAATCTGGGAGCCTACACACTTCTAAGCTGAGGCCTTTAAATTGTACACGTCCTCCTTTATTACTATTATACCTTGGCAGGAATGAGGCACAAAATAATATATTATAAGGCTTAGGGCCTTCTCTAGTGAAAGTTCTGGAGATGCACAAAAGAAGTGCTTGTTCCGTCTAGCAGTAGAGTGAAATTAAAACCTACCTTGATATTCCATGTCATCAGCAGTGTAGCCCGCTGACTACTGAAAACCATGTCTACAGGAAAGTGTCACTGATTTTGCCCTCTTTATTCTATCTTCAATCTCATTTTCTTCAGTCAAGACTTTTATTTTCTAGGTTGTAAAACATCCCAATTTCTCCTACTGTCTTCATTATCACTCTCCTCCACTTACCTTCCATATTGCAGTCAAATATTTTAAATGTTGATTTTGAGTTCTGAACGTTACTGAAGTTATTTATCAGGTCTGAGAGCCTTTTGGCAGAGTCTTTAGGGTTGTGTAGGTATAGAATCATGTCACAAATGAAAAGAGATAATTTGATTTTCTCTTTTCCTGTTTGGATGCTTTCTATTTCTTTCTCTTGCCTACTTGCTCTGGCTAGCACTTCTTGTGCTGCTGAGTGGTAAGAGTGGGCATCTTTGTCTTGTTCTAGTTCTTAGGGGGGATGCTTCCAGGTTTTGCCCTTTCAGTATGATGTTGGCTGTGGTTTTGCATAGATGTCTCTTTTTTTTTAGGTATGTTCATTTGATGCTTAGTTTGTTAAGAGTTTTTAAAAATAAGAGATGCTTAATTTTAACAGAAGATTTTTCTGCATCTATTGAAATGATCATATGGCTTTTCTTCATAATTCTATTTACATGGTGAATCACATTTATTGATATGCATATGTTGAACCAACCTTGCATCTCAGGAATAAAGTCTACTTGATCATGATGAATTAACTTTATGATATGCTGCTGGATTCAGTTTGTTAGTATCTTGGTGAGGACTTCTGTGTCTATGTTCATCAGGAATTTGGCCTGTGGTTTTCTTTTTCTGTTGTATCTTTGCCAGGTATTGGTATGAGGATAATATTGGTTTCATAAAAGGAGTGGGGAGGAAGCCCTTCTCCTCAAATTTTTGGGAATAGTTTCAGTCAGATTGGCACCAGCTCTTCTTTATACATCTGGTAGAATTTGGGAGTGAATCCATCTGGTCCAGATATTTTCTTTTCATTGGTAGGTTTGTTTTTATGACTGATTCAATTTTGGAACTCCTTATTGGTCTGTTCAGGGTTTCAATTTCTTCCTGAGTCAACCCTGAGATGTTGTTTTTTTCCAGGAGCTTATCCATTTCTTCTAGATTTTCCAGTTTGTGTGCATGGAGGTGCTCATAATAGTCTCGGAGGATGTTTTGTAATGTTGTGGGGTCAATTGCAATGTTTATCATTTCTAATTGTGTTTACTCATATTGCTATCAAATATTTTGAAATTACTATCTTCATGATTCTCTCCCCTTCTTACAGCCCTTGGATAGTTGTTTCTTATCTTCCATAATGTTCAAACACCTTTATATTTTATGTTTATGCCACAATCTTTATATTTTATGTTTTAATGAGTTTATCTTACTATATCCCTTTTAGCATTTTGAATTCTAGCCATATGGAGGTAAATTGCAAATATTCCAGGATCTTCCAGTCTCTGTGTTTTACATATGTCATATCCCAGCTACTAAGAGATCTTTAGTCCCCTGTTCCTTTACCTAAAGCTTACAGACCTACGAAAATCTCCTTTTACATGCCTTTTTATTTTGTTTAGGTTTCCATTTGTTTTTTATACTTGACTGTGCAAACCTACATCCTAGCATCTATCACACCGTGTGATACTACTTTCTCAATATTTATATCTTCTCTGCTAACATATAAACTCTTTGGGAGTAGGAACTCTACTTTATTTATGTTGTTTAATATTTCACACAGTAAATAGCACACTGAAAGAGGTCAATAATGGTTTGTTGAATAAATGAATTACTGAATGAGCCAATTAATAAGACAGCTGTTTTCCAATGTAAAAAAAACAACTGGGTTAGATAATAGCACTTTAATTCAGTAATTCCCAGCTTGGAAGCCTTGAATGCCAACATAAGTTTAGGTCAATTTAGCATTCAGCAGGAAATCATGACATGTATTGAGGAGAGGAAGAGTTTAAAGGTTCTGCCCTTCTAGAGGATTAATCTGTCAGGTTTGGCAAGTTAGAACAAAGGACAGGCAACCAATTATAAGTGTATGAGAAACAGAATTGACTTTCTGTGGAAAACTTCTGTAGTATCACTTAAGTTCAAAAACATGGCCGAGGCTACTTCTTTCATCCCAATTAATTAATTGATTGATTGATTGAGACATGTTCTCACTCTATGACCCAGGCAAGCATGAAGCTTTCACTCATTTTAAGCTCTCTGTTCTGATGTCAAAGGAGGACCTCTCCAGCTTCATCTCTGTACTTTCTTTGAATAGGCACCAGATAATTAAGTAATTTGTTCAAGACCATTTAGCAACTATTAGTAACAGAGGCAAAATATGAATCGGAGTTTGCTGTGTCTATTTCAGGCAAAACTAATCAATCTCCTGTTTTTTTAAAAAAAAGTTTTAATTTTTCTCACTTACATAAATTTCTGAATTCTCATGTTCCCAAAATTTTTGTATTTCTTATCTGCAAGTTCTAACATTAATTGTGAGACTCAGTAGATCTGCATGTTATCAAGAAGTTATGGAACTACATGCCATTTCTTTCTTCTCCAAGCACTTCAGAGCAGTAAGAAGCAGCTCACTTAATAGTTTATAATATTCTATTTTAACAACCATGTGCTCTCTCTATACCTTGCCTTCAACAGAGTCTTCATTCTAAGAAAATACAGGGAAAATTATAAGTAGCTATATTCTGTGATATTATAAGTAGCTATATGCCACATTTTCTGCTAGTGTCATGTTCATTTCTGCCTTAATTTCAAACTGGGTTTGAGAATCTAGTCCCACAATCACTGTGGAGGGGCCCTATTTTCCTGAAATCATTTCCAGTTACAAAAATTATCAGTTGATGTATTTCAGAAATAAAAACATAATACGTAATTTTATTGGAATGATATTTAATATATGGAACTAGAAATTCATACAATCGTTTGGAGGGCTGGTGATGTGAAGGTTAGGAATCTGCCTTTAAGAAATTTAGAGGTGAACATTTGGCCTTTTTCTACCCTTTGGCTATTATGAATGCTGCTATAGACATGGTTGTGCAAATACAGGGATCAGAGGTAGTTAATGGCACCATCTGTTCCCAGGACTAAAGTGGGTGTTCTTCAGGAGGTCCCTGGAAGCCAAGGGAAGCCACCTCCCTGTTTTTAGTTTACTACATGCAATATGTATGATCTCTGTTGCTTGTCAACAAAGAGAACTCCAGAAAGTCAAGGAGTCCAACGTGAATATTACAAGTGGCCTGCAGCTTCTGTGGGGGAAGAGCTTTTCTTTCTCACTTGTTTCTAAATAGCATTCTAGCAACTCATTAGCTGAATCTAAAACACAAGGGATTTTGAGAATTAGCATTCCTGGCTTCTCTCCTGTGATGCCAAGAAGAACGCAGAAAGGGGTGATGATGGGGCTTCACTGAGCACAATCTGGTACACTTGCATTCTTTATAGCTTTTCCAACTTCTTACAAGATAATTTTGCTTAGTAATGAGGGGAAAACAATAGTAATAATGCACTCTGTATTTAATGCGCACTATGTTTAAACAATGCAAACATGAAATGAAAATGCTGTCCTACTGGAGGAATACCTGTAATATATCACATGTTCTACCTCCTCTCTTTCAAAGCTGTGAGCTATTTAAATATTTTCACTGGGGTCTCATGCAGATCTTTAACACAGATAATGACTTTGAAATCAGTTCAGAATATATTTGGAAACATAGTTTATAAAATGATGGATAGCTCATGGTATATTAATGTAAATAGAATGCTAGGTACTTACCTGTATTTATGACTTTATTTTCTAGCTAAAAATAAGCATTTGATACATATTTATTACATTGAAGTGAGCTTATAAGAGTTTAGGCTCTATAAATGTTTTTTAAGTATTTAACTGGAAATGTAAAGAATATTGAGATTTTTGACTCTTTTCCATTTATATCAAATAGCTTTTGCTGCTAAATTAGTGGCTTAAAAGGTAAGCATTTATTTAGCTTGTGATTCAGCCCTTGGCTGGATGGTTCTTTGGGTCTAGGCCATCTTGACAGCTATCTACTGTTGCTCATATATCTGTGGTCAATTGGAAGGTCAGGTTGGGTGATATTTGATGGCCTCATGTACATGTCAGGCAGCCATTAAGCTGTCGATCAGGATGATAGGGATGACTGGTTAACATTTCTCTTGTCATTGGACAGAGTAGCCTAATCTTTTTTGCCTGATCCTAAGGTCCCAAGATCATCAAGAGAGGGCATAGAACAATGCATGTATTATTTTCAATTCTCTGCTTTTATTATATTTCCTTCTAATGACAGCTGTAGCCCATCTGGAGCAGCCGCTGCAAGGATGCCAGCTGCAATGGGAGAGGCACCACCACAGAGCTGGTGGGGGCCCAAAAACAAATAATCCTAGCAGGAGCCCTGCTCTCTACTGAGTTGGTAGCGCTGGAGGCAGTGTGGGCATAGCTGCAGCCACCCAGCTGTGGCTCTGGACTCGGGCATCCCTGTGCTCTTGGGGACCAGGACTACTCTTCCCAGGAAGTCCCCTGCTCCTCACAGGTTCAGAAGTGCCAGCTCCCACTCCTTTGTCTCTCTCTTGTCATAGCACCGGCTCCAGTAGGGAGCAAAGTTGTGGCCGAGCATGAGTGTTGTTTTCACTCAGCTAGGTGTGCATGTGCTTGGGGTGGCACTGGCATACCAGCCCCCTGCAGCCTTGGCCACAGGCACTGATCAACATGGGAGGGAGGCAGGGCAATCTTGCAGGTGCCCATCAGTAGGGGTGCTGTGGACAGCTTACTGATGGCAGCCGAAGGAAGCAGATAGGTTCCTCGATGGGAAAGGGTGGGTCCCTGGTGAAACCCCTCCTTCAAGCCAGCAACCATGTGAAGCCTAGGGGCCAGGCAGCCAGTTCCAGTGAAGTCCACACCCAGAGTGAGAACTTCATTGATGACGTTTTGGCCAGTCGAATGGTGCTTTCTCCAGGCCCACCACTGACACCCCATGGACCAATCAGGATGCACTTCCTCCATTCTGAGCACTTAAGTCCCCAGACTGAGCCATTCACTCGTTCAACAAGACAACCTGCATGTAGATAGGAGCTACCCATTCCTTTTATTTGATTGAAATCATTACACAATACCTGAAATTTCAAAAATTAAAAATTGAAAAGTAGGATTAGGCCAGTCGTGGTGGCTCACGCCTGTAATCCCAACACTTTGGGTTGCCGAGGCAGGCAGATCACAAAGTCAACAGATCGAGACCATCTGGCAGACATACTGAAACCCTGTCTCTACTAAAAACACAAAAATTAGCTGGCCAGCCGCACTCGTAGTCCCTCCCAGCTACTCGGGAGGCTGAGGCAGGAGAATCACTTGAATCCGGGAGATGGAGGTTGCATTGAGCCAAGATCATGTCATTGCACTCCAACCCAGCAACAGAGTGGGACTCCATTGAAAAAAAAAAAAAAGGATTAACAGCAGATTAAGTATTTCCAAAGAAAAGTTTAACAGACTTAAAGATGGGGCAATAATAATTATTGACATTGGAGTGCTGGGAAAAAAAGACCACAGAACAACAAAAGCAAACATAATTTGTGGAAATAAGATATGAGAACATGTGAAGCCATTTGGAATGTGTAATTGAGTTTCAGAAAGGGAGAAGGAGCAAAGACATACTTAAAGAAATAATGAGTGAAATATTTGGTGAAAACTAACAAACTACAGATCCAAGAAGTTTGATGAAGTTCAGGATGAAACATAAAACTACGCCAAAGCACAGCATAATCAAATTGTTGAAAGCCAATAATAAAGACAAAGGTCTTTAAAACTGCTTTGTTTCTGTACAGAGAAATAAAAAAAAAGAATGACTAAAAACTATCACACAAGAAGACAGTGAAATGATATTTTTAAAGTGCTGAAATTTTAAAATTAAACTATAATTCTATAGCTAGTCAACATCTCTTTCAAAAATGGAGATGAATCATATTTTTTCAGGCCAACAAAAGGCAAGAGACCATTGATAAGTCTAAACCACAAAAATACATCAAATGAAGTTCTTTAAATGAAAGGGAAAGTGATACCAGTTGGAAACCTGGATCTATACAAAAGAATTAGAGTGTGGGACACAATAAATGTGTGGGTAAGTGTATAATACTTTTCTCATTTTAAAATTCCCTAAAAAGATCATTGAATTTTAGAAGCAATTATAATCACAATGTATTATGAAGTTTATAATGTATTGAAAGTTGATAGCCTAAAAATCAGAGGAGGAAGTGAAAGACTATTATAGGGAAAATAGTATAATGCCATTTGTAGGTAAATGTTAAAAATTAAAGGTAGATTTCTTTAAAATCACAGAAACCAGAAAAAAAAGTAAGTTATGAGTAATAAGCTAATGGTAGATATCTAATATAATCTTAAAAATACTAAACTAATCCTTTTTTTAAGAAAATAAAAGAATGAACAGATAGGATGAAGAGAAAGCAAATATCTTGATGTTAGTTATAAATCAAATCATATCAATAACTACACTAAATAAAGTGTTCTAAACATTCTAATTAAAAAATATATATATTACCAAACTAAATAAAAAAGCAAGACCCAACCAGCTGACTACACAAAAGTTAGTTTGAATATAAAATTGTATAATCTAAAGGTAAACAATAGGAAAAGATGATGCAAACACTAACCAATAAGATAGCTGAAATGCCTTTACTTGTATAACACAAAGTAGACTTCAGGAAATGAATTATGCCTGGCATAGAGTGGGAAATTTCTTAATGATAAAAGGAGACATAGACTAGATGAATCCACCATTCTGGGTATCTGAATATGCTCTAAAAGAGTTTTTAATTGCATGTAGCTAAAATTAGCATACCTGAAAGAAGAAATAGAAAAAATACCATTCTCCATGAATTTAAAAAGATTAGAATAATATCAAATATGTTCTCTAATTATGTAAGAATTGAATCAGAAAGCAACAACAATAAGGCATATGGAGAATCCAAAGATCTTTGGAAATTATACTACTTACTCCTAAATAAACCATGGAACAAAAAAAAAAATCATGAGAGAAATTAGAAAATATTTTGAGTGAATAATAATAAAAACATATAACATAATTTAGCTGCTAAATTAGTGCTTAGTGGGAAATTATAACTTCAAAAACTTACATTAGAAAAAAATTAAATTGTAAATTAAATGATTTAAGGTTCCATCTCAAGAAATTAGAAACAGAAAAGCAAATTAAATCAAAATAAGTTTAAAAAATAAGTTTAAAATAAGTTAAAATAAGTGAAAAATAGGTTTAAAAAGTAAAATACATATATTTATACATACACAAATTTGACCTTTGAACAATTCAAATATTAGAGGAGCCAGGCCCCATCCCTCAAGTGAAAAATCTGTGTAAAACTTTTGACTCCCCACAAATTTAACTACTGATAGCCTACTGTTTACCAGAAACCTTACCAATCACATCAACATATTGATTACACATATTTTGTATATTATATGCATTGTATTCTTAAAATAAACCAGAGAAAAGAAAGCATTATGAAGAAAATCATATGGAAGAGAACATATTAATTAAGTGGAAGTGTGGACCATCATAAAGTTCTTCATTCTCATCTTCAGGTTGAGTAGGCTAAGGAGGAGGAGTAAGATGAAGGATAGGTCTTGGTGTCTCAGGAGTGGGAGAAGCTGAAGAATATTGGCATATAAGTGAACTCATGCAGTTCAAACCCATGTTGTTCAAGATCAACTCTGTGTGTGTGTGTGTGTGTGTGTGTGTGTGTGTGTGTGTGTGTGTTAACAGGAATCAATGAAATAGAAAACGTAAGCAATAGAAAGTAAAAATAGCACACAAAAGCAAGAAAGACAAAACTTCAATGAACTGAAACAAAATGATAAGGCAGAAGATAAACTATAGCAGCATGAGGAATGAAAAACCTTACTAAGATTTTACACATTGATATCACAGTAAGAAGATGTTATGAAAATATTTATCTCAATACATCTGACAACAGAGTAGGCAGATTCAGTGAAAAAAGAATGATTTAACAAAATTGAATTAAGAAAAATTGACCAGGTGCAGTAGCTCATTCCTGTAATCCTAGCACTTTGGAAGGCTGAGGCAGATGGGTCGCTTGAGCCTAAGAGTTCGAGACCAGCCTGGGAAACACGGCAAAACTCTATCTCTCCAAAATATACAAAAATTAACCTGGCACAGTAGTGTGTACCTGCAGTCTCTGCTACTCCAGAGGCTGAGGTGAAAAGATTGATTGAGCCCAGGAATTTGAAGTTAAGGAGTACTGAAACTACTAAACCTTCAGAAAATAGAGCAAGAGGAATAGTTGCCAACTTTTCATGAAGTTACCACCCAATATTAAAACCTAACAAAAACATCACAAGAAAACTAAAGAACAACATACTTTGTGAAACATAAAAGCAAAAATCCTCAAAATATTAGCAGACTGAACCCAGCATTACATAAAAAGATTACCTCACTGTGACCAAATGGTAGATAGTTCAGGAATACAAGACCAAGTCAACATTGAACAAACAATCAATGCAATCCCATTTATAATAGACTAATAAAAGACCATAGGATCCCAAAAGGTGCAAAAAAAAAAAAAAATTGTTGACAAAGTTAAATTCCCATTCATAAAAAAACAAACCTCTGAGAAAATAGGAATGAAAGGATTAAAGGGAGCTGCCTCAAAATGGTAAAAGGCAACTGCAAAAACAAAACAAAAACACACAAATAGGCTGGGTGTGGTGGCTCCTGCCTGTAATCCCAGCATTTTGGGAGGCTGAGGCGAGAGAATCACCTGAAGTCAGGAGTTCAAGACTAGCCTGGCCAACATGACAAAACCCCATCTCTACTAAAAATACAAAAATTAGCCAGCGTGATGGGGAGCATCTGTAGTCCCAGCTACTCAGGAGGCTGAGGCAGAAGAATTGCTTGAACTCGGGAAGTAGAGGTTGTAATAAGCCAAGATCAGCCACTGCACTCCAGCCGGGCAACAGAGGGAGACTTTAACTCAAAAAACAAAAACAAAAATGCAAATAAACAAAAAGCTACAGTTAATATTGTATTTATTGTGAAAGTCCAAGTACTTTCTAAGACCAGAAAAAAGGAAAGGATGCTCATTTTCACCTTTTCCATTAAATACCATATTTGAGATCCTAATCAGCATAATAAGATAAGAGAAATAAATAAACATCAAACCAGTTGTAAAGAAAGAAGCAAAACTGACATTATTTGCAGACAACGCCTTTTCTCTACTAAAAATACAAAAATTAGCCAGGCATTGTGGTGCATACCTGTAATCTCAGTTACTGGGAAGCTGAGGTAGGAAAATTGCTTGAACCTGGGAGACAGATGTAGCAGTGAGTGCAGTTAGCCGAGATCACGCCACTGTACCACTCCAGCCTGGGTGACAAGAGTGAAACTCCATCTAAAAAAAAGAGAAAATACTAAGAAATCTACAAAAAAATTCTAATAAAACTGAATACTGCATTTATTAGGGTTTTCGGATACCAGGTTACAAAATATCACTTGCATGTCTATTTTCAATAATTTTACAAAGTGAATTAAAAATATTAATAAAACATACCATTAAAAATTAAATACATATAGATCAATTAACACTATTTGTGCAAAACCTTTATAATAAAACTTTAAAACATTGCTGAGATAAATTAAGATATAAATAAGAGAAACATCATGAACCAAGGTTAGGAAACTCAATATTTCTAAAATGGCACACTTCCTCAGTTTGACCTATCAATTAATACAAACCCAGAAAATACTTCAGCAGTCTATTTTTGAGACATTGACAAGCTATTATAAGATAAATGCAAAAATGCAAAGGACTTGTAATAGTAAAATCATTTTTTTTCAAGAGACAGCCTCACATTTTGTTTCCCTGGCTGGCGTGCAGTGGCTATTCACAGGTGCAATCATAGTGCACTGCCACCTCAAACTAATGGGCTCAAGTGACCCCCATCTCAGACTTCTGGGCAGCTGAGACTTCGGGTGTACGCCACCATGCCTGGCTAGTCAAAGCGATTTTATGTAAGAAAAACAAAATAAAAGAGTTATATGACTTAACTTTAAGACATTATAAAACTACACCAACAACAAAAGCCAAAACAGACAAATGAGATCTAATTAAACTTCAGAGCTTCCGTACAGCAAAAGAAACAATCATTAGAGTGAACCAGCAACCAACAGAATGGGAAAAATAAATAATTGCAATCTACCCAATCTACCCAAAGGGCTAATATCCAGAATCTACAAAGAACTAAAACAGATTTACAAGAAAAAAACAAACAAACCCATTCAAAAGTGGGCAAAGGATATGAACAGACACTTTCCAAAAGAAGACATAGATGAGGCCAACATACATATGAAAAAATGCTCATCATCACTGGTCATTAGAGAAATATAAATCAAAACCGCATTGAGATACCATCTCACGCCAGTTAGAATGACAATCATTAAAAAATCTGGAGACAACAGATGCTGGAGAGGATGTGGAGAAAAAGGAACACTTTTACACTATTGGTGGGAGTATAAATTAGTTCAACCATTGTGGAAGACAGTGTGGTGATTCCTCAAGGACCTAGAAATAGAAATACCATTTGACCCAGCAATCGCATTACTGGGTCTATATCCAAATGATTATAAATCATTCTACTATAAAGACACATGCACACGTATGTTCACTGTGGCACTCTTTACAATAGCAAAGACCTGGAACCAACCCAAATGCCCATTGGAGATAGACTGGATGAGGAAAACATGGCAAATATACACCATGGAATACTATGCAGCCATAAAAAATGATGAGTTCGTGTCCTTTTTAGGAACATGGATGAATCTGGAAACTATCATTCTCAACAAACTGACACAAGAACAGAAAATCAAACACCACATATTCTTACTCATAGGCGGGTGTTAAACAATGAGAACACATGGACACAGAGAGGGGAGCATCACAGACTAGAGTCTGTTGGAGTGGGCTGGGGAGGGACAGCAGGTGGGTGGAAAGGTTGAGGAGGGATAACATGGGGAGAAATGTCAGATATAGGTGACAGGGGGATGGAGGCAGCAAACCACATTGCCATGTATGTACCTATGCAACAATCCTGCATGGTCTACACATGTACCCAGAACCTAAAGTACTTTAAAAAAAAAGATTAAAAAAAAAACTACACCAACCAAAAAAGTGTTTATTGAAACAAATACTAACAAGGAAACAGAGAAAGATTCCCCGAATATTATATATGTATGTGCAATTGATTTTCCAAAAGTTACTCAATTGGAAATCATAAACCTTTTATCAAATGTTATTGACACAACCAGATATCCATCTGAAAAGAAACCCAATTATTGAATAATGCTATACGTATTAATTCAACATGGATAATATACCCACACATAAGTCTAAAACTATAAAACTTCTAGAAGAATATATAGGAAATGATGTTTATGATCTTGGAGGTAGTGATATATGATCAGGACATACAATGTACAAATCATAAAATAAAGCAATTGATGAATAGGAGTATATTAAAATTAAAAACATTTTCTCTTTGCATAACACTGAAAAAATATAAGAAGAAAAATCTCAATCTGGAAACAGTTGCAATAGTTTGTATATTTTGATATTTGCTACATAAATGTATGTGCATATGTGCTTATGAGAAAATATTTTTATTTAAAAAATTACAACTCAATTATAGGACAAGGAATCCAATTTAAAACTGTGAAAAAATATTTGAAAAGACACTTTACAAAAGATGATACAGCAAATAAGTGTATTTAAAAAATTCCTTGTCATTAGTCATCACACAAATACAACTTATGTTCATAATGAGATATCACTACACATGCACACATATGCAGAGAATCCACTAAAATATTTATGCAAGAGAACTGAAAATGTACATCTAAACAAAGAATGATACTTGAAAGTCTGTACCAGGAATTCAAAAACTATAAGCAACCAAATGTGCTGAATGATGGTGGTAGTCAATGACAGCAACAACATGGATGAATTTCTGAAACATTATGCTGAGTGAAGGAGCTATATACTAGAGTGTATATTTTGTGAACCTATTTATATGCAGCCCTAGAAAAGGCAAATGTAATTGCTAGAGATTGTGAAGTGGTACAAAGAGTATGTTCAGAGTGATGGAAATTATCCTCTTAATATCCTCTTTATTATCTTAATCTTAAATTTGTAATGGTTACACAAATTTGGAAAAAACATTGAAAATTTTATCTAAATTGTTTATTTTGTATTTATATTTTAAAATTCAATATAGTTGCATGAAAACATTTATTTAAAGTCCAAAACCCAAGATTCTTTCTGATCACCCAGAACAAATTAAGCTTTGAGTGTTCATAACAAGAACAAACAATTTGCTTTAAGTTACTTCCATGTAGGTAAAATTTTTGCCCATTAGTGTTAATTCTAATGATTAGAAATTCTTTAGGATCTCTGTTCATCATGCTTTTTTGGTGATTTTTTTTTCCTTTTAGATGTATTAAATACATCTGTTATAACTAAGCATTTGAAAAAAAAATAATTTTTAAAAAAGTTTATGTAGAAAAAGTGACATCTCTTGTAGAAGAAAAATGTATTCCAAATCAACAAACAAAGGTCTTGTTCTACAGCTTTCATGCATTATCCATGTCCAAAAATATATATAATTAAATATTTTTCTTTGCTATGGATATTTTTTCATCTGTTTTCTTGTTTGCCTCCTTGAAAGCATAGGTCAATGATAGTTTTGTTGAATGCTTGTCTATTTGCTTTTGCTATTTGTTCTTTTATGATCTCCTTATCTCTAATATCCCACATATTGTGGATTAGCTATAAATATTGGTTGGATGGATTAGGAACTATATGAATTAATTAACAATAAACAAATCATTAAATAAAC
Source organism: Cacajao melanocephalus (assembly GCA_963573385.1). Classification (NCBI taxonomy): domain Eukaryota; kingdom Metazoa; phylum Chordata; class Mammalia; order Primates; family Pitheciidae; genus Cacajao; species Cacajao melanocephalus. The sequence continues at coordinate 30,205 of CAUYLG010006814.1, read as the reverse complement.
AAAAGGTGATTGAGCTGCCAGTATCTTTTGATCTTTTCTCCTTTTGTCCCTTGGCTTCAGCATAAGCTTGCTTGGCATCTTTGGTTACTGAATTTTTAAACTGTTTTAATTTTTGTACCACAGCCTTCGCTGGCAATATACCACACTATTGCATAGGTGGTAATTCAGGAGGGATTCCATGCCACATCTGCCTTTTAAAGAAAGTCTCCAAACAATATTAGCTCCATTTAAGTACACTCATTTCTTTATCCTCTGCCAACAAAAAGAAACTCTTATTACTAAGAGAGATTTAACTCCAAATTCTGATCAACTCCACAAGAATTTTGTATTTTTAAATATTTTGTTTTCTTTTTTGAAGGAAGCCACTTCTCCCATTCATTCTGCTCTGTCCCTTCACCATGCAAGATCTAAATGTGAGTAGTTTACACATAAGTTCTAATTTATTGACGGGCTATAATATTCTACCTTTATTATATTCTAATACTCTAATAGAAATTCATATAAAAATTATCACTTTCTTATTATGGACTTACTTCCATAAACTTTTATAAACTTCTCTGACTACATTATATTAGAAATAGTTCAATTAAAAACTCTGTGGGAAATATTTATGGCAAGTCAGCAATCACTGTGTGTGTAGAAGAGGTAAGACTAGCCCTGCACTAAGTGATATGAGGATGTAATAAAAGAAGAGAAAGACTCTGCCATTAAAGAACAGAAAACTTAGTGAAAAGACCAATCAGAAGGGTGCAGAAGACCTTCCATGTCACCTAGTCCAACTGACCAAGGAATACTGTATTCCATCTGTAGTCTACTGTGGCAAATTATAAAAGTGACCACAAATTCTTCCTATCCCCACATGCCTGCCGTTTTGCAATTGATGCTGTTGCATCTTCTTTCTTCAGGAGGTGAAGTCTTCACTCCTTGAATCTGGCTTTCTCCATGTGACTGGCTTTGACTAATGTAATAGAAGTGACATGGCATTTTTTCACTGCCACTTTACCAGCTGGAAACCACTGTGGCTGATGGAGCATTTGCTTGGGCCGGTATGTTTGTTCCGCCCACTTGACCTGGCAGGTTGTGCTCAGCCCACACTACTGGCATGGATTCCACACCTGTCTAGGGCAAGCCAGGTGCAGAGTGGCGAGGCATGATTAAGTGTGTCAGCTTGGGGTCTGGACATTGTGCACAGCCTGTCATGCTGGCTGCTGCTGCACGGTGGGCAGCTCCAGGCACTGGCACAGGTGCTGGCTCTGTGCAAGGCTGCAGTTGGACTGGCTGTACCACAAGCAGCTTCCACTGTAGACACCCATGTCTGGATGAGCGGAACATGGTGGTGCCCAAAAGCTCAGAGACAACAGCAACCGCAGAGCCCCAAAGCGGTAGTTACAGCATGTCACAGCCCTAGCTCAGGGAGCCCCTAGGTCTGAGCTCCCAGAAGGGCCATAGCTCTTCTCTGCTTCTGATCACCTGCAATGCAGCAAGCGGTAGTGGGTATATTTAAGCCGTTTTTGTTACAGCTCTTTCAGTCCTGCCATTCAGAAGGTCCCAATTTCCTGTCTCACATCAAGGAAGAATGAGGTATGTGGACAACTTGAGGGTGAGCAAAGTGGAGAGGAGCTATGTTGAGCAACAGAACAAACAGCCTTGGAAATGTGTAGCTCCTATCTATCTGCAGGCAGGTTGTTCCATCAAGTGAGTGAGTCTGGTGAGTCTGTGATTTTTCTGTCTTCAGGATGGAGGAAGTATATGCTGATTGATCCACAGATTTTGTATATGTGAAATTATAAACATATAAGATATTTGAAGACATGGGCCATTTGTTCAAAGTTTTTGTAGACTTGAAGCTCACTACAAGGCTTCAACTCCTATAGGGTTTCAACTAATCAGTAAATAGTTAAGAAAACAATTATCAAATAGTCTTTATATTTTGTGCTTTAAATGTAATATGGTTTAGAAAATCTGGAAACCAAAGTTATAATTTGTAGTAACAAAGAATCAATACTTTCTGAATGAGGATCTCTTTAACATATTAAATTTATAAAAGCTTGATAACTATTTTCTTATTTCTGAATTTACACTTTTGTTATGGAAGTTTCAGATTGCTCCAAATAAAATTTTCAATAAATGAAGGCTTTGTTGTACGAACAGCTTACATTGGGATTCCTCTGTGGAGAGCCAATGTTATCTTATGAAAACAGCACTGAAATGATGATACAAGGTTAAGACAACATGAAAAAAGAAAAACCAGTTTTTACAAACCTAACAAATTATCTTTTCTATAATATACTGTATATGTATACACATGCACAAAAACTGAGTGGGTAGATATAAGAATAACCAGTTATTTTTTGATGTGACAATAAAATTAGTACATTTTCTTACTATTGTTTTACTTCACATTAATACAGTTAATGCAATATTGCAACATTTTTGAAAGTAGAAATCTTCATTGGGTAAGAAAAGGCCACAGTACAATAGCAAACGTTGTACAGTCCCTAATATCTCTGAGTTTTAGGTCCCTGAATAGAAACAAAGAAAGTATAAAGCCTGGAAAGGGATATAATTTTCCACAGGGCTGTTGCTATAATCAAATAAGATAATTTAAATGAGAATACTTAATAATGGACAAATAATTCAAAAAATTAAAAACTAGTATATTTATCCTAATTCTGATAAATATGATTAGATTATATTCAACATATGTATATATTTCACTAGTAGTAACTGCATGTGTACTGCTTCTTTTTATTTGATTGAGAGACAAGAAGCAGGGGTGTTTGCATGATGTGGCTAACTGACTGATGCATAGTAAAACAGTGCTACACATTTTTTCCAAGCAGTGTTTACAATATTTTAAAAGCTATATTTGAAAACAAAATGGTATGTGATTATGGTTAAAAAAAAAAGTTACATGTAGATAAATATCTACCAACAAGCCTGATAACTTAAATCCAACAACCCTGTAAAGAAAAAGCCTAAATATAAGAAACAATCCATTTCTGGTGTAAATTTAAAAATTGAACTTGTTTTAAAGGTGGGCTTATCTAATGGTTCTCATGGGGAAATGACAATGGGACAAAACAATCAGGGTGCCAGAAAGTTCCTGTTGATTGGTGTTGTCAGTTGGGTTCAGTTTCCCTGGGCTTAGCAGGTGTTTGTTTACCCCTTCTCACACAGGACCATGTTTGTTGATCTTCTTAAACCTTTCCCAACCAGGGAACACAAGTACTGTTCTCTTAATGCTGGCAAATATATTTCCTTCTGTATGGCCATGTACTACTCTTTCTGTAGTTTCTAAACACTCAGCAGGGCACATTCTGTGTGCTCAGGTCCCTCATCCCACCAGATGCCTTGTTTGGAAAGAATCTCCTGCCCTTTGTATAGAGCACAACTGACACAACTGACCATGGCAGATACTCTCAGTTTTTTTTCTTTGACAAACTCAGAGCTAGGACAATCCCAGTTCAGTGACTTGCTCCTTGCTAGCAAGATGTATTCTCTCTGTTTAGATTTCTCTGTCTCTGCCTGTGGATCAAATACCCGTCCCCTCTGCCTTCCAAACTTCAGGAAACAAGCATGTCTTTTTTATCTGTGTTGTTTCCTGAAAACTCATTTCCATAGGCTTGAGGTGCTGTGGACACTCCCATCCTCTTCTTCTGTTCTATTCTCAGCTTCTCCGTCTTCTTTAGAAGGTAAAAGTTGGTGGCCAATAAACGATAAAACACTTTTTTTTTCATACTAATGTCTTTTGCAAGTCTCATGTGATGACCTCACATAGGACTTCTATACAGGGCACCTACTACCTTTAAAAAAAATCAAATCCTGAAACCATTAATTTTTCTTATTTTACTCTATAACAAACACCAATATAGTAAAATTTTGCCCATTTTATAGAGTAATAAAAATATTTCTTAACTTGCCCAAGGAAACAAATTAGGCAGGTACAATCTGAGCCCAGGTCTGACTCAGAGGTCTTTGCCCCAGCCCTGAATCGTGCTTCCTTCCCAGCTCCCTATGTATTATTATATTAGTTTGTTCTCATGCTGCTGATAAAGACATACCTGAGACTGGATAATTTATAAAGGAAAGAGGTTTAATTTACTCATAATTCTACATGTTAGGCTAGGGAGGCCTGACAATCATGGTGGAAGGTGATGGAGGAGCAAAGTAGTCACGTCTTACATGGCAGGCAAGAGGGAGCTTATTCAGGGGCACTCCCATTTACAAAACCATCAGATCTCATGCAACTTATTCACTACCAGCATAACATTATGGAGGAAACTGCTCCCATGATTCAATTATCTCTACCTGGCCCCGCCCTTGACACAAGGAGATTATTAAAATTCAAGGTGATATTTGGGTGGGGACACAGCAAAACCATATCAATTACTTGTCATTTATACCCACATCTGTATTTGTGTTTTATCCTCATTTTATAAGCCAACTCATTGAGATACATAATGTTGGTAGAAGAACTGGGCCTATAATCCAGGACCCTTGATTTCTATTTTAGGGATTGTTCTGCTACATTATACAGGCTCAATTATCTTTTATGCAGGATAAAATTTTTCTTTTATCCACGTACGCTGCATCACTCTGCTATATAGTTTTCATACCAAAGTTTATTGAGAGAATATGAAGATAATATAAAATGCTTAAAGTCAGAGGCTATCCAGGGCTCTCATTATTTATGCATTATGAGGTTATACATAGAGACCTCTTTGGATGGCCTCATGGCAGCTCAGTAGGGCTGGAGATGCAGAACTTTGACTGTGAAGGCTGATACTGGATCACATTGCCCTAAATTGTCAAAGTTGGGAAGCAGATATACACATACCTGTGCTTGGGAACACATGGAAGTAAATCTAAGGAAATCTAACCTGTTATATCTGTAGATATGATGACTAAACAAAAAAAATCCAAAGATTTTTTTTTTCCATGTAAACCCTTAAATAAAATGTGAGAACAAAGGCAGAGGAAATCCAAAATGTCAAGAAAATTGCTGAAAGGAGTCAGACTGGAAAGGCTGGATCTATTGGCCAGCAACCACCAGAGAATAGAGACAATATAGCTTGGTTTAAAGGTAATGGGTTAAAGCCAATACCAGCTTTCTCATATTTGTTTCATCTCTTGTATTAACGTAGGCTTAAAAATAAATTAAATTTCAGAAATAGAATTCTATTGATGAGATGGTATCTTGGCTGTGATCTTCAGTAAAATTTCACAGATCTTATTAAGGTGTGATTTTAAATAAGTTGTATCACACTGAGAGTAATCTTAAGACGCTAATGACCTTACATATATATCTCAGTTCAGTTAAATCAAATAAAGGAGGTGCACCAGTACTTTCCAACATTGTCCATGCTTTCACAGGTGTTTCCACTTCAGGCTGGACCACATATACCTATTGTCAGATAATGTATTTCCATATACAGAACAAAATTGCAAAGAAGCATAGTGGTAATGACAGGAACATTAATTCTCAGATTCAGTTGGCTCTATTCAAGACCTGAGATTAATGTATCTTGGAATCATTTTCAGATAGTGGGGGTTGTGTCAAATGAAATTGCTGGGTAGGAAATAATATTTTCAAATCAAGATTTATTTTCTGAAAATATTAGAATCTCTCTCTCTCTCTCTCTCTCTGTGTGTGTGTGTGTGTGTGTGTGTGTGTGTTGTGTGTGTGTATGTCTGTGTGTGTGTCTGTGTGTGTGTATGTGTATGTGTGATAGGAGCTGAACATTTTAAGAAATACCATGGTGCAAGAAAAGTTTTGGACTGAGAATAAAGAGATCTAAATTATAGATCTTAACCTGCTTCCACCTCATCCTTTTACCTTGAGGCATTCACTTTCCTTTTCTATCTATCTCTTTTCTTTAAACAAAATGGGCAAGTTGACTTCCACGATCCCTTTTTAATTCCAAAGTCCTGTGACTATACACAGTGGTGAAGAGTTGAGAGTAAGAATAAGTGCACTTTGGGAGGTCAAAGCAGGCTGATCACAAGGTCAGGAGTTCAAGACCAGCCTAACCAAAATGGTGAAACCTTATCTCTACAAAAAATATAAAAATTAGCCAGGCATGGTGGTGCGTGCCTATAATCCCAGCTACTCAGGAGGCTGAGGCAGGAAAATCACTTGAACCCATGAGGCGGAGGTTGCAGTGAGCCGAGATTGTGCCACTGTGCTCCAACCTAGGTGACAGAGCATGACTCCATCTCAAAAAAAAAAAAAAAAAGAGTAAGTGCAATGCATATACAAAGGTGAGAACTGGTGGAGAGGCTGCAACGGGTTCTGGAATTCTTAGCTTGCATTTTAAACAAATGAAAGGATGTTTTGGCTATTGCCACTCATTTGAGACCATCGTTCAGAAAATTGTTTGATATGGAGAGTAACCTTGGTATTTCAGGTCAGGTCTAAAATTCTTAAGAAATCATATTTTCATGCCAAAGGGTAACATAGTGTTTTCTGCTAGAATATTGTGGAAAATGTCCTAACTGAAAGACATTTAATCTAATCAGTGATTTTTAACTTCTTCGTATTCTTTAAAAAACCTATTTGCTCTTCAATGTATTGCAAAATTAACTATATGTTGTTCTTACATGTAACCATAAACTCTTTGAGTGCTGTTTTCTAGATGAAGTAATGTTCTAAGAGTTCAGTCACAGGAATGTTCATTATTTGTAATATTATAGTAAGCTAGAATATGGCTTTGAAAGCTTATACACAACTTTCCTTAAAATGTAAAAAATAGGTCCATTTACCTAAAAAGATCTCTTATTTTGATCTGGAGGAGAGGAAAATCACAAATAGTAGAGGCACGCTCTATTGTATTCCTCTGTTTATACCTATGGTTCATCTTTCCCTCTCCCTTCATTTCATCTTTTTGATTAGCAAAAACAAATATGAATAGCTTTGCTGTGTTCTAACTGACATACAATGTACTACATACATTTAGTGTACAATTTGATTAGTTTTGACAAATGTGTAAGTCTGTAAAATTGTCAACACAATCAAGATAGTGAGCATATACATAATCCTTCCAAAATTTCCTCTTGCCCCATTGAACTCCTCCTTCTCACAGTACCTGGTACTTCTTAGTAAGACTCTACATTCTGGCACTGTAGATCAGTTTTTATTTTCTAGAATTTTATAGACATTGAATCATATTTTATGCAATGTTTATGGTCTATGTTCTTTCACTCAGCATAATTATTTTGAGATTCACCTACGTTTTTATGTGCATCATATGATATTTTAAAACATTCATCTGCTGATAGACATTTGAGTCTTTTCTAGTTTGGACTACTACAGGTAAAAGTGCTATGTGACATTTGTATACAAGCTTTTGTATAAACATATGCTTTCATTTGTCTTGAATAAATACATGGTAGTGAGATGGGTGGAATATATGATAGGTGTATGCTTCACTTTTTAAAAAACAGTGAATAAAAGCAGTTTTATTTCTTTTCAGTCTGGATGTTTTAATTTATTTATTTATTTATTTTTTGCCTTGTTTCATTGGCTTTGAAACAATGAGAGCAGACATGTTTGTCTCATACTTGTCCTTAGAGGAAAAGCATTCAGCCATCCACCTTTAGGTATGATATTTAGCTATAGATTTTTTTCATGTCCTTTCTGGTTTTCTAGTTTTCTGAGCATTTTTATCAGGAATGGATATTAGATTTTGACAACTGCTTTATCCGTACCTATTGAAAAGATCATATTTATTGTTTTCTACTTTTTTTTGTTTATTGATTTGGTGAATATGTTGGTTGACTATGTTAAATGAACTCTGCATCCCTGAGGTAAACCCAAATTGGTTATGCTATGTTATACTGTATTGGTCCATTCTCACATTGCTATAAAGAACTGAGACTGGGAAATGTATAAAGAAAAGAGATTTATTGGCTCATGGTTCTATAGGCCGTACAGGAAGCATGGCTGAGGAGACCTCAGGAAGCTTACAATCATGGTGGAAGGTAAAGGAGAAGCTGGCACATCCTACATTGTCAGAGCAGGAAGAAAAGTGTGAAGCACGAGGTGTTACACACTTTTAAACAACCAGCTCTTGTGAGAACTCTACCACAGGGGTTGCAAGGGGAAAATCTGCCCCTATGATTCAATCATCTCCCACCAGGTCCCTCCTCCAGCACTGGAAATTACAATTCCACATAAGATTTGGGTGGGACTACAGACCCAAACTGTATCATATACCTTAAATATATTTTTGTGTTAATTTGTAAATTTTTGTTTAAAATTTTTACGTTTATGATTACGATATTGATCTGTAGTTTTATTTTCTTACAATGTCTTTGGGTGCTTTTGTTATTAAGCTAACACTGACCTCAGAATTGTGAGGTATTCCTTTTGCTTTTATTTCCTGAAGGGTTTGTGCATTTGTCACAGTCATGAAGACTATTTCCTTGTCTCTTACATCTATAATCAGTATTATTTTTTCCTATTTGGTAGAATTCACCAGTCACATCATTCAAGCCCGGATTTACCTTTGTTAAAAGGTTTGAATCTACAAATTCAATTTCTTTGATAGATATAGAGCTACTAAGGTTAACTGTTTTTCTTTAATAAGCTTCGATCCTTTGTATCTTTCAAGGAATTTGTCCATTTCACCTTAACTATCAAATTTATTGGCATTACTTTGTTTACAATATTATTTTATTATTCTTTTCATATATTTAGAATAAATGGTGTCATCTTTCTTATATCAACGATTGGTAATTTGTTTCTTTCTTCCCTTTTTTTTTCTAATCAATCTGGCTAGCAATTTATCAGTTTATTGGTCTTAAAAACTCAGCTTCTGATTTTATTTTTGTTTTTTTGTTGTTTTTTATTTTTTATTTATTTCTGTTTTAATCTTTATTCTTTTCTTATTTTGCTTACCTTGTGTTTAGTTTGCTTTTCTTTGTTCAGTTTCTGAAAGTGGAAGTTAAGGTAATTCATTGCAGAACTTTCTTCTTTGCTTATATAGTTGCTTATTGCTTTAAATTTCCATCTCATTTCCCTTGACATATGCCAATAAATAAAAATGAGGCTATATAAACAATGAACAAGAAAGATTTAAAAATTATTGCTATTATAGGAGAGTGGTTTTGGTAATTAGTTCATATTAGGAAGCTCCTTGACCTATGTTCCAGAGGCTGTCTTGCAATATATCTCATTCTATGATAAAATTCAAGACATGTTCAAACGTATTATGCTTTATGTTGAGGAAAACTACAGGAATAAATGAAGTAGGATATTGCTTCATTATCCAAGTAATGAAGAAAGCACATTTAAATAGAAGTTTGATCTTTATATATCTTCATATATTTTGCTCTAATGAAATGTTTTAAAATATATAATTACAATTAACGCTAATTTTCATTCATTTGTTTTTCAATAATTTAACATATTTTATCTCTTATAAAGCATCAATGAATATTAAGAGCAAAGCCAATATTTTTACTAAACTCACTTACACAAGGATAATTGTCTTGGAAATTCTTAAGGGAACTCTAAGTGAACACACTAGCTTTAAATATACCATTCTCTTGAAACAATTGATTAATAATCTAAGATATATAATAGTTTTTTACGCAAAATGGCCCATTTGGAACTTGTTAAATAAGTGCAATATTATTAGAGAGCACTGCTATTTGTCATTATTATTATAACATAAAGTAATTTAGCAGAGAGAGGCAGACTCAGGGGTTGACAAATTTTTTATACACATGACACTCAAACAAATTCTTACCTTGTGACTAAAACTAAATTGTCACCAACCGGAGCACTGGGAGGAATCATCCCTCTCCTTAGTCTATTTGGATTTTTTCTTAAATGAGGCATTTACTTTTTGATCATCTCTGAATGTTACAAGTTTTTCTCCTTTTACATCCTTGAGCTCCAGCTTTTCCATTTTTGGAACAAAGTAATAATCTTTATTACTCCACAGACTTATTTTGAGGCTGAATTTAGGCAATGACTAATAGAGTTCACAAGAATCCATAAGAAAGCACACAAATTTAAGGAAAGGTTTAATTTTTGAATTCAGTGCAACTGTGGGCTTGTCTTCCTGCTTAAAATCCCTTAGGGTGTTTTAATATTAAGGCAGGTGTGTTGCGCTAGAGTAATTTAGCTTGTATTACTCTTTCTAACAATCTCTTGATTTGAGGTAGAATCAGGAAGGAATGTCACTCAGAACAGCCATGTGTTTGAATAAATTGTTAGGAAAAGTTGCTCTCCTGTTTGTTTCCCTGGCCCTGTTTGTTTCAGAGCAGTGATGTAACACATGTAAAATGCTTCATCAATTTTATATATGCTAAAGTATGACCAAATAGCCTCTGAGGGGACAGCTATGAGGATGTTTACCTTATTGCCTCCCACCTGATAGCCACATCCTCCTTTCTCTCCCTGTTTCCTCCTTAAGACACTTCCCTGCTCAGATACAATCATGTCCCTGTTTTTCACCTAAAATCTGTTCTGGAGACACTTTTTCTGCTCTTCTGAAGTCTCTTTTTGTACTTCTTTCTATCAGTCTTTTTTTAGGAAGACTATCTCACAGCAGAGACATGGTCTCCTGACCTGGATGTGTGTGTGTGTGTGTGTGTGTGTGTGTGTGTGTGTGTGTGAGGGGTTGGGGGCATTAGGGTGATGGGATTGGGGCTTGTAATGTCCAAGAAATTTTGGTTGTAATTTCTACAAGTTGTATTTTTTATACCTGTTATATAAATAGACATAATGTAAAACTTGCAGAATTGTTGAGTAATGATGTTGTATTAGGTCATCCTTAAACTGCTATAGAGAACTACCTGATACTGGGTAATTTATGATGAAAAGATGCTTAATTGACTCACAGTACCTCCGTCTGTACAGGAAGCATGGCTGGGAGGCCTCTGGAAATTTATAATCATGGCAGAAGGCAAAGGGGAAGCTGGCAAGTCTTACCATGGTAGAGCAGGAGAGACAGAGAGCAAATGGGGAAGTGCTACATACTTTTAAACAATCAGATTTCATGAGAACTCTATCACGTGACATCAGTAGAGGGAAGGTGCTAAACCATTAGAAACAACTCCCATGATCCAATCATTTCTCACCAGGCTCCACCTCCAACACTGGGAGACAATTCAACATGAGATTGGGGTGGGGATACAGAGCCAGTCCATATCACATGTATAAGGCATGTAGCATCAAATCCTCTAATACTTACATTATTGATTCTGGTGCCTTTTGGAGTGAAATAAATTACAACAAATTTCTCTTTAACGGAGTAACCTTTTGAATCTCTCAGGATGACCATTTATCATTCTCTTCTATTTTTTGGAACATCACTTGACAAAAGAAAGTGAAGGCAAAATAAAGGTAGAATAAAATGGTCCTGCCAGCCCATTACTGGGAAATGGCCCATGCTTCTCAAGTGGGTTTCTTTTGATTGTGATTCTTCTGTGAATATCTGGAGATAAAATTCCAAAATATAGAGTGATGATCATTTTTTATATCTGGTTAGCTAATTATCATTTCGTTGAACCTAGAAGCGCCCAAACATTTATTTGCTGGCCATGTCAGAAGGAAGCAGCTATTTAAGCAGGCATTCTGCAGAAGGAGGCTTTCCCACAGCCATGTTGCAATAGTCACTTGCATGCAGATTCTCATGGGCATCTTAACAAATCCTGTAAGTCTTTGACAATCTACTTTTTCTCATTTCAAACCAGTGTTGGTCACTGATTTATTGGTGAGGTGATATCATACAAGAGAAAACCCTATACTTTTCACTTCTGTGTTGATGGGTGTGTTGCATTCTTTTCTGAATACGCAGCAACAAGATTTGGCTTTTCCAAGCAGCAAGATCATTAGGCAATTTGTACACATTCATCATGGTGAAGACTGGTAAATGCACCTGAAAGTGATAACATTAGTTGTGCTCACCTTGAGAATTACCTCGTATGGAAGATGTCCTTGAATGTGTGTTCAGAGTTCTGAGCTAATGAATCCAGTAGACAGCTCAGAAATTTATTACCTATATAAGGGGAACATCTGAGCTGCCCCTAGCTGTTCCCGTGGAATGTGGGCTGTAGAGGGATCAAGACCCTTTGTTTTGGGTTAAATGAAGGTTGTCAGTTGGAGGTTGTTAGGGGAAGGCGTTAAGTGAAGATGCTGTATAAACTGCATGGCTTTTATAAGAGTTGTGCTTCTCCTGTCCAGCCTACCACTGCTAGACTCTCTCCCTTCTATGTAAGCCCCCAATAAAACCCCATGTCTCATTCATTGGCTCCAGGGTTCTTCCTTGGCCTCTTGAACATGTTGCCATCCCCAATGGAACCAACAGGGTTCAGCATGACAGGAAGTCCTTTCTTACTTGTATTCTTATTTTTAATTCAGTGCTTTGTCCTATATTAATGGAAATGCCCAACACATATGAAATCTTGCAAACATCCCAGAAAAACTGATTTCTCTAAAATTCTTACATTTGACAGAGTGTGTTTCACTCCTCATTCCCTTTATCATCTCCTTTATCAATTCTTTATGGAAATAAGTACAGCATTTTCACTCGCTGCCGTGTTTGCAAGAGATTTGTTATCAGCAACTGCTTCCTAAGTTATTTATAGTCTTACAAATAATTGACTCTTGCTGTGGTGGATACATATCAATTTGCATGGGGGTGGAGTATCATCTCTGACATGAATAAAGAACCAGTTTAGGATAAAGAATGTGCACAGTAATATCAGGACTTAGAAAAGACCTGCCAGCATTCTGGGGATGTGAAAGGAATGCTGAGCTGGGAGTCTTGGGTTGGGAAATCAAGTTTGCCATTGATATGCTGTGTGACCTTGGGCATGCTTCTTACTATTCTTAAGCCTCAGCATTGGCATTGGGAAATGAGAGTGTTACTGCGGGTACTCTCTCCAAACCCCCTCATGCACCTTTTATTCTTCTGCATGCCAGTTCCCTCACCTTCTGTGCTTTGCTTCTACTGGCTTGTACCAGTGACTTTCTTCACAGGACTATTTTTGGATCCCTGGAGCCTCCTGCTTCATTCACCCTTATTCACAGAGCATCAAGGTGCCAGAGGGTTTATATATCTTCATTAAGCACCCCTAGCCTTTACCCAAGGACAAGCTAATACGAAGGTTTGAAAAATAATTTGCCTTGCCTTAAGGCTGAACAAATTCCAAAGATATAATTTACATTCTACTGTTTCCTGGGTTGTTGCTATGACTGCACCTAAAGCCTCAACCTGGCTGGACTTCTCTTATTCCCTGTTCTCCTCCTCCCACATCCTCACGTGACTCCCCCAGGGAGTACTTCATTAAGAATCACTTGCACATAAACACTCATCTCAGGATCTGCTTCTGCAAAACCCTTTCAACCTCACTTAACCAGTTGCTAAAGGTTAACTAAATATAGGATCAACATGGATTTATTGTTTTTACTATTTCTCCTAGTGTTTTAAATATTGCTTAGGTAAGTTTATATGATGAGATTATACAGGCCATCAGTCTACATACCTGGATTAGCGTAGGGGTGTAGATTTGGCCCTTTGAGGTCCAGATTTGGGTGAAAAATAAGTTACCATTTTACTTTATAATACTTCTTTCATCATAGCAATAATTTTTGGGGGAAGGAATTATTATTGCATTTTTTAGACCAAAAAGTGTAAACTAAGAGAAGATATGTCACTTTTCTACATACACAGGGGACTTGGTTGTAGCACTGGAGCCCAAGTTCTCCAGCTCTAAAATCTAGGTCCTCTCCAAGTACAGAGAGGCTGTAGGTAAACGGTTTTTCGTGAAACCACTTGATTCTCTGGTTTCCTCGTCTCTCTTGCACAACCTCCGCTGCAGCCTCAATATCACATTTAATTTCTGAGAACCTTTCAAATGTTAGCTAAGATATGAGCATTGGGACACCTAGGGAGCATACATAAGTTAATAGCTTTAAGATATCTAAACCCTTAATATTCAAAAGAATCAAAGCTGAAATGACACTGAACAAGATCTTTTCTCATGTTCTTCTAAAACCGTAGCATATAGGCAATGAAAACATGGGAACCATATTTTTACCCATCTTCATGTTCAAATTGAGATTCATCTGTTCTTCTTTAAATAAACGACTTGGCTTTCCTTTATATGACAAAATCATTATGATTTTGTTTGCTTTCCAAATAGTTTGATCACTGAACATCAACTTTTCTCAAGAAAAATGTGATAACTTTAAGAAGTCAATTTGTACAATGAAAGATAGTAATAAGAGAAAAGTGAGAGCAAGTCAATTAAGGTTCTGGGAAACCTTTATTTTAACTAGAATCTCACAGCAGGAATAAAGCACTCAAGGGATTGAGGTTCCTGCAAGGAAGGAAAATTCATAGTTCTCAGACTGATGAGAAGAAAAGTTATTCTTAGGAGCCACTTGGAGGTATTTAATAGGTAATTAGTGGCTTTCCTCTCCTTTGTTCCTGACAACTGACTGACATCCTAAATCAACCCAGGTGGTAAGAAAAAGATAAAGGCCTTAAAAGCACCAGCTCTATGCTGAGATTATGAATAATTACCTGAGGAAGCGGTTTTCAAATGCTTTCAGGTTTTGGGGCCCAGTTTCTGCAAGTTCTGCTTTCTCTAGTGGGAGAATTTGCATTTGTAACAGCCATGGAGACTGTTGCCTTGTTCCTCAGATCTAGAAACACAATTGGTAAAATGGCATTTTAAGTATTCCTTCCAATGGAATATGATGTTTGCATTTTGTTGGTATTTTTTTCCTCTTAGTGTCTTGTAATAAGTTAAATATTGGCCAAAGGAATAGAGATGTGATAAAAAATGAAAGTGTCAGTGGTCTTTATTTTTTTTTCTGAGGAATGGTTGAAATAAATGAAGATACATAGATAAGAAAAGAATTCTGAATAAGTACCAAATGTCATCAAATACTATGTTTAAATGAACTCCTACTAAAGAGGGATTAGATGTTTTCTTCCTGTGTTTTGTTAAGAAAACAATTGAAGATCAACGAGTAGAAGTAAGGAATAGACACTTCAGATACGTGGATTTCTAATAGCACAGCTGCTCCAGCTGGACTCACTCAAACAAAACGAGTTCTAAATTCCCAGGGAAGTGCAAACATTGAGTAAACAATCAACTGTCAAAATTAAGTAGTAAAAGCTCATAGATAATTCCTGTTCCCATACTGCATACGTCTCCTTTGGATTCAGAAGGACACTGGGCCTCCCCCAAATAAAAGGAAAATAATGCCCCTCCCATTCACATCCAGAAGCATACATCTACTGTGTAGGAGTTCCTTTCATTTTCCTCTTTATAAATTGTTTTGTCTTGTTCTAAATTCACTAAAGAATGATGATTTTCAGAAATGTAACAATATCAGATGGAGGCATAGTTATGCAGTAGTACAATACAAATTAAGCTAATTAAAATATATCATATGAATAGAAACACTTGCAAAAATGACAATACTTATTTTTGTTGGGGATGTAGATAAAATAGTACTCTAAAAACTACTAGAGTAAATATGTATCATTATATCTTTAATTTTTAAGCAATCATAAAGAGGGTATTACAATTTAAAGTACATATATTCTTTGATAAAGCAATACTTTATTTCTAGAAATGTATGTTATAGAAACCAAAGAGTTACTAGTAGAGATCTATAGATAAATAATTTTCTTGCATTAGATATTAGAAAAACCAAACATGATAAATTGGTTACTCAAATTATCGTACATCTATACCATGGATATTCATGAATGAAACCATTAAACACACCCCTTCATAAAACCATCAGATCTCATGAGACTTATTCACTATCAAGAGAACAGCATGAGAAAAACCTATCCCCATGATTCATTTACTTCCTACCAGGTCCCTCCCATGACATGTGGGGATTATGGGAGCTACAATTCAAAATGAGATTTGAGTAGGGACACAGCCAAACCATATCATTTATCTTCACAAATTATATAATTTTACACCTAGAAAACTTCATAGCAGAGACTCATAGTAGAGACCAAAAGGCTCCTAGGCCTAATAACTTCACCAAAGCAAAATATAAAATCAATGTACCAAAATCAGTAGCATTTCTATACACCAATAACATCCAAGCTGAGAGCAAAATCAAAAATGAAATCCCATTCACTATAGTCATACACACACACAAATACTTAGGAATACAGCTAACCAGGGAGATGAAACATCTCTACAATATATAAAACATGGCTGAAATAAATCAGAGATGGCATAAACAAATGGAAAAACATTCCATGTTCTTGGATAGAGAGAATCAGTAATCAGTATTTTTAAAATGGCCAAACTGCCCAAAGCAATTTCACAGATTCAATGCTATTTCTATCAAACTACCAATAACATTTTTCACAGAATTAGAATAAACTCTTTCAAATGTCATATAGAACTAAAACCAAAGCCTAAATAACAAAAGCAATCCTAAATATAAAACAAAACAAACATCAGAAAAAAAAAAAAGATGAAGGCTTTATGATACCTAACTTTAAACTATGTTATAGGGCTACAATAACCAAAACAGCATGGTACTGGTACAAAAACAGACACATAGACTAATGCAACAGGTTAGAGGTCCCAGAAATAAAGCTATAAATCTACAACCATCTGATCTTTGACAAGACTGACAAAAAGAAGCAACAGGTAAAACATTACCTATTCAAAAAATGATGCTGGGATAACTGGCTAATCATATGCAAAAGATTTAAACTAGATCCTTTCATTTCACCATATACAAAAATCAACTCAAGATGGATTAAAGACCTAAATGGAAAACCTCAAACTATAAAAACTCTAGAAGAAAATCTAGGAAATATCACCTTGGACATAGGCCCTGACAAAGATTTTATGACAAAGTTTTCAAAAGCATTTGCAACAAAAACAAAAGTTGACAAATGGGACCCAATTAAACTAAAGAGCTTCAGCACAAAAAAAGAAATTATCAACTGAATAAACAATCTGCAAAATGGGAGAATATATTTGCAAATTTTACATCCCACTAAGGTCTAGAATCAAGAGTCTACAAAGAACTTTAACAAATTAGCAAACAAAGAGTAAACAACCCTATCAAAAATGTGCAAAGAACATGAAGAAACACTTCTCAAAGGAAGACATATAAGAGGCCAAAAAGCATAAGAAAAAAAATGCTCATCATCTCAAATCATTAGAGAAATGCAAGTCAAAAGCACAATGAGATATTATCTCATACCAGTCAGAATGGCTATTATTGAAAAGGCAAAAATAACATTTTGGTGAAACTCTACAGAAAAGGAAACACTTATACACTGCTAATAGGAATATACATTAATTTAGCCACAGTATAATGAAATCTGGAGATTTCTCAAAGAACTTCTTCAAAGAACACACCTATGTTCATTGCAGTACTGTTCACAGCAGCAAAGATGTGGACTCAACCTTGATGATGATTAATGGTGGACTGGATAAAGAAAATGTGGTATGCATACACCAAGGAATATTATGCAGCCATTAAAAAAGAACGAAAGCATGTCATTTGCAGGAAGATGGATAGAGCCAGAGGCCATAATCCTAAGTCAATTAACACAGGAACAGAAAACCAAATATTGCATGTTCTCACTGACAAGTAGGAGCTAAACACTGAGAGCACTTGGACAAAAAGAAGAGAATAGACAAAACTGACTGCTGGAGGATGGAGGGTGGGAGGAGAGTGAGAACTGAAAAACTACCTATCAGTTACTATGCTTATTACCTGGGTGATGAAATAATCTGTACACAAAACTCCTGTGACATGCAATTTACCCATGTAGCAAACCTCCATATGTACTCTTTGAATTTAAAATAAAAAATGAAAAGAAAAAAAAATGCCATTAGAAAGAATTGATTAGAATTATAGCTGTTTATTGGAAGGAATGTTTATCAGGTATTGAGAAAACAAGGTAAAGAAAAATGTGTATAGCATGTTTTAATTTTTGTAAGTCATGATTCAAATGTGCACATATTTTAAAATTTAGGTTAATATGTTTACCCATATATGCATATATAGATAATGCATTTTTGGATACACCTAAGTATAGAGACAGGTATGGAATATGTTAACCTGCTTTACCTAGAAGGGTAGTGAGAAAGAGACAAAGGAAAGAGGAAGGAAGCAGGCAATTAAAAAGCAAAATAAATGCTAGCCTCATTAAGTAAATAGTGTGTATTACATGGTTATGTAACTGAATACTGTGTAAAATTACATATGTGTAAAGAAAAATTATAAAATCTTTTCCTGAATAATTAGGGGAAATCCTTTACATATAGTTTATTAGCCTAGTTTTAAAACCTAAGTGACAAATATTATTTGAGTAAAAAGTCAGCAAATACAGAGCTGGATTCAGCTCAATAGTGTATTTGCTTGTTCCTTTATTTATTCAAAACCTTTCTAATTCCAGCTCTGATTTAATGAAACTTGCAATGAAAAATGTAGCATAGCCTGAAAAATAATTGAGGAAATTGCAGCATAGGGGGTTTAGACACATTTTAAACATTCTTTGGTAAACAGTGGCAAAAAACACACATTGGTTATCTGACAAGTCACTCTTGACTGAAGGGTCTATGCATCCAAGCAGAACATCATCCATATTCTTATTGAGTTGGGTCTCCTGATGAATTTACTTCATTTATCTCTATGTCAGAGCAAAGTGATTTCTCTCACTTGGACAAACATTAAGGCGTTGTTGAGTATTGTCAAACTCAGTAAGTCAATGATAATTTTGTACAAAAAAAAACACATCTTCATTTTAATTGAATTTTAGCATAGGACTCATAGAAAAATGTCTACAGGATAAGAGCTTAATTGCTTCAATCTTTCCATTTTTGGTTTTGTTTAATTTAACACTTGAGTAAACGACCCAGTGGTAACACGCTATTATAGACAGATTTAGCTCCTTTTAGGTCATTTACAGGTTTTCACTAAATATCACAAATTAAGGAGTTCAGTATGGGTCAGGATATATTATTTCTGAAGCCATCTATGTGGATTCTGATATTTCATGTATCACTAAATCTATCAAGTAATAATTGTTTCCCTGGAGCTAATAGACATTAGAACATTTTTTAAAGTGGCTCTTCCTGTAGTGATGTGGTTTTTAGCCTAAAAAATTCAGACAGAAATGAATGGGTCTCTTAAGGCAGTCAGAGGATGTACCTTCACCTCTCAATTCCACCCACTTTCCAATTACTGCAACAGGCCTGCAAGCTCTCCCTTAGAAAAGAACTTCTCTGGCTTTTACTATAACCTCTTCTTGCAGAAGCTTATAACTCAACTGCAAAAATCCTCTCAAGGTGAAACATGTCACGTAGTGTTCCAGACCTGGTGTAGATTTAAAAAATACAGTCCCTGAGACTTCGATAGAAGACATTTATCTGAAGGAAACAAACAAAAAAAACTTTAGTCCTCTCAGTTGGGAGGTCAGTAATGTACCCAGTTGAGGAAAACAGGGCAAATATTAATTTAATATCCAAAATGTTGATTTTTCTTATAACTTGAATCCTTCCTTCCTTCCCTCCCTTCTTCCCTTTCTTCTATTTTTTTCCTGTCTAACATTTATCAGGCATTCGTTGAGTTCCTTCTATGTGTCAGGTACTGAGCTAGTTACTAGATATATTGATTTCCTGTTACTGTTGTAACAAATTAGCACAAAATTTGTGGCTTAAAATAACAAACATTTATTTTCTTGCAGTTCTAGAGGCCAAAAATCCAAACTAAGTCTTACATAGCTAAATCAAGGTGCTGGCAGAGCTGCACTCCCATGGGAATAATTTATTTTCTGTTGCCCTTCCTAGATTCTAGTGGCTGTCAGTATTCCTTGGCTATGGACCTATCACTCTATCTCTGTTCCTGTTGTCGTATTGTCTTCTTCTCTTTTGTGTCAATTTTCCCTCTGCTTACACTTTTAATGTCAATTGTGACTGCACTTAAGGGCCCACTCACATAATCCAGAATAATCTTCCCATCTCAAAATCCCCAATAACCTCCACAAAGTTCCTTTCCACATGGAAGGTAACATTCATAGGTTTCAGCAATTAGGATCTGAATATCTTTACAGATCAATATTCAGGCTACCGTATTGGAGATATACAAAATACCTAACATGCATCTACCTTCATAGAAGCTCATCTGAGAGACATAAGATTACCAAAATCTTGGGAAATGTGTGAGACACATGCTCTGAGAGCATAAGTATTTTGTTGGTAAAAAGATGATTAAGAATTAACTCCTTCCCAACTGTATTAATTTAGGTTCCAGCTTGAACAGGAATCAAGGCCTACTTGAGAATATGAATAAAAATAAATTAAAATTTAGTAAAAATGGAGATGACTTTCTGTGCCTGTGGTAGGCTAAATAATGACCCCAAAAGTTATCCAGGTCCTAATCCATAGATCCTGTGAACATTGCACTATATGATAATGTCGCCTTTACAGCTGTGATTAAACAAAAGATTTTCAGAGAAAAAAAAAATATCCTGGATTATCTGAGCCAGCCTTAAGTGAAATCATAAGTGTCTTTATAAGAGGGAGACAGGGGGAGATTTGAAGGCAGGTTAGGGGAAGGTGAAGTCATGATGGAAAAAGAAGATGCAAAACTGTTGGCTTTGAAGATGGGAGAAGGAATCATAAACCAAGGACTGCATGATGATTGCTCTAGAAGTTGGACAAGGCTAGGAACAGGATTCTTTCCTGGAGCCTCTGGCTGGAGCACAGCCCTGCTAACACCTGTACTTTAGCCCAGTGAAACTGATTTTGAACTTCTGTCTGCCAAAACTATAAGTGAAATAAAAAATGTGTATTGTTTCAAGCCACCCCAGTTTTGTTAATTTATTAAGGCAGTCATAGGAAATGAAGGCAATATTTTAAAGGCTTGAATGCTTTCTGCAATCTGATGTAGCTGGAAGAGCACTGGGCTGAGAGATGGGAGACAAAATTGCCACTTACCATAAGCAACTACCTTTATTTTATTGGTTATTTATTTGTTCATTTTTTGAGATAGGGTCTCGTTCTATCACCTGGGCTGGCGTGCAATGGCATGATCTCGGCTCAGTGTAACCTGCTCATCCCAGATTCAAGTAATTCTGGTGCCTCAGCCTCTCGACTAGCTGGGATGACAGGCATCCACCACCATGCCTGGCTAATTTTTGTATTTTGAGTAGAGACAGGGTTTCACCATGTTGGCCAGTGTGGTCTTGAACTCCTGATCTCAAGTGATCTGCCAGCCTTGCCTCCCATAGTGCTGGGATTACAGGTGTGAGTCACCATGCTCCACCCAACCTTCTTCATTTGGAGCCCAGGTCCTCTATCTGCAGGATGGCTGCTGGGAGTTTTTCCTTCATGTTCTCATGTTATTTACCTAAAAGAAGTTTCATATAATCCTACACATTCTAAATCTCCAAATATTCAATCAGAAATATCAAATAAGGAAAATGACATTGATATGGGTATTCCTGAATTGAATTCTGGATCAGCAGGAGGATACAAGACAATTTGTACAGAATAGAGTAGATTTTATCATTATTGTCCTTGTTCTTGATCAGAATCCAATCAGAAATATGCATTGAATTTTTTCATGTCTCATTAGACTTCATTCTGGGACAGCTGCTCAGCATTCCTTTGTTTTTCATGACTTCAGACATTTGAAGAGCACTGCCCAGTTGTTTTGTCTGGTGCCTCAGACTGGGCTAGTCTGACTGCTTTCTCAGGAGTGCATCTAGGTGACATATTTTTAACAGAATCCCACAGAAGTGATGTTGTGTCCTTAGCAGTGCATCATAGCAGAATGCACACATTGTCAGCTTATCTCATTTAGGGGATTTGGGTGAATAGTATATGAAAATTATATACATATATATATATGTATATATATATATTATTTGCAGTTTTTATAAATCTAAATAATAAAAGTTTAAAAATTCATACTCAAGCAATAGGATATCAATTAGTAAATTTATATAGCTTTTAATGTCAAAGATATTATGTAAAACATTGAAAGAGTTAATGTCTCCCTAAAGTAGCCTATATATCAGGGTCATAAAATCTTAAATCTTAAAAAGAGAAACAATGACGATCTTAAAGGAGCACAGTGTGATAGGTAAAATTCAGGGCTCCTCCTACTAGACCAGAACAGTGGCTGATTTGGTCTCTGTCACTGAGCGGCACTATGACCGTGGACAGTATATTTCAGTGATGGGAATTAGTCTACATTTGTTGATAATTACTGTGTTTTATGAGATGTTTTAAGAGGTGTATATTTTTCCATTTAATCTCTACACTACAAATGAATTTTATATTAATATTATTTACATTTTACAGGTCAGGTAACGGTTGCATAAAGAGTTAAGTCACTTCCTTAAGATTGCATAGCTAGAAGGTAGTGAAGCCAGAATTTAAACCCATTCTGCATCCATCCTGAATTAATCACCACTGTATGATACTGCCTTCCTAAAATTGCTAACCACTGTTTTCTCACATGGAAAATGAAGATAGTAATCACACCTGTGTTATAGCTATCTGTTATTTAATAAAGGAGGCATTTAAATTTATGACTCATGTTAGGCATGTAATAAATGTAAGTTTTATTATCTCATAGTTATCATTGTACCCTGATGTTATTGGTGGGAGGAGAAAAGGCTCAGGGAATTTAAATAATTGCCTGAAGTAGCATCATGAGAAAATACAGATTAAAAACTGAAGCCACTGATTCATTCTGTGGCTCTTTCCACATCTCCTGAATAGTGATTGTTATGTTAAAAATCAGGGGGCAGATCCCATTATAATGATACATAAATTAAAGACATAATTTACTCATAAACTCATTAGGGATCACTGATAGCTGCAGCTCACTAAAAAGAGGATATGCAAACCCTATGTTCCCAGGAGCACATGCAGAGTACATATTAGCAGCCTTACTTCTGGAAAAAGTTGTATGCTTTGTTGATCACTCACCAACTGGCCCACTCTAAGAAGAGCTCTGAATCATCAAGCACTTTCAAGAAAGTGGCAAGTCAACTCTTCATACCCTGGTAAGAAAAGAGTAATAGCCCCATCACTAGAAGTATTCAGTGACTTTACACAAGACATTTCCAGGGTCTCAGCCTCTATCTAGAATCACAAAATGAAGGATTTGGACTAGAGAAATTCTAATATTTCCCAAAGTTTAATTATTTTATGATATTCTGAAATGTTTGATTATTAATTTTCTCATTAGTGTGGGTTTTTGGAGCAGGCGTTGAGGAATCAATAGGCTAATAATTAATCTCGTGCTTGGTACAGTGTTAAATATTCATGTTCATTGTAAATTACATAGCATTATCCACCAAAGGTCTGGGGCTTGAAACATGCTTTTTCCTGGGCTTGCTTGTCATTTGGCTGATTTCTTATTGAAATGTGCATATGTAAGCTTTATCTGCATATTTGCTCAAAAATCCAAATCCTCTGCACTGCAGAGTCTCAAATGTGTGGACCCTGTACTCCATAAAATGAAGGTATGTGTGTACAAACTCTCTGTGCTTTTCATCTACCCTTTATTGGTAATACCAAAGGACACAAGAAGTTCACAACAGTCTTTGGTAATGCACTGATTTTTAAAAATTTTTATTGCTTTTATATGCAAAGGTTTTCCAAAGACCCCAGAAAGAATGAATTTGCTGCAAACTTTTCCACCATATGCCACACATTTTAACATCAAGACAGGAAAAAAAAAAGCTGACATATGATGGAATCAATGAGAACATGTGCCTCTGTCTTCTTATCCCAGCCTGTTTTCAAGTTGTATTAACTTAAAACCAAGATCAAAGTGATAATACCATGATCCAAAAGAAACTGAGCTGCTTAAGACATTTTAAAGCAAGTTACTGTTTTGCTCTTTAGCAAATCAACTTAGTCAATAGTTCAAACTTGAGTTTTCTTTTGAGAAACATTCTGAAACGTTAAACAGAAGTATCTTTCACAAGTTAAACTTCTTGTTTTTTCTTACGGAATTTTTAAGTGCCATTTTTTTCTAGTTCACTTTATGAAGTGGGGCCTAGTCAATAGTAGACCTTCTAAGACTTCTTCATTTATTTGGGAAAGAGTATAAATGATATTTTTTTTAAATCATAGAATCACAGATGTCATATTGCCTGCACAGAATGCTCCATGAGCCCAGGTACTGGGAGACAGGGAGGGTTGGATTCAAAGGAAAGGCAACAATCTTTTGCCCAAGTTGCTGCCATCCAAGTAGGGAGAGAAGAGATGCACATAAATTGATTGAATGCAATAGGCACCATGTCACATAACTTGAGAGATTCATAGAGCGTTTTGAGAGTTCAGAGGAAACTAAGACTGTTTCCAGGTGGCAGTTGAGGAAAAATTTTGCAAGTAGGTTAGTATTTAGGCTGGAACTTGGAATATATTATCAACTGTGGACATGGTGAAATTCAGGATAAGGACACCTGAGAAAGAATAGCTAGCTACAGAAGAGGCACAAATAGATGCCTCCATTTGTAGGGTATGGTTTCAAATTTGGGGATCATTTAGTTTCATTAGAATGTGAAGCATGTAAAGAGGAATTCTAGGAAATTCTAGGACAAAAAGGATAATTAAGTATGTGGGAGGCATTACTTAGGAAGTAAGTGGCTAGCAGAAATAACATCTAATCCAAAATTTTATTCTCACCCCACTGGCACTGTGCTTGGCATTATTCAGTTGGATTTATCAGATAGGAAATAAGGAAGGAGAACATGTAGAAGCATAAAAGAAATGGAAGAGATAGGCGAGATGTACAGTTTGGGCTATCTTAATTTTTTTCCCCCTACAGCAAACTTCTTAATAAAACACAGGAGAAGCAGGAATGTTTTTAAAATACTCTTGAAGGTAAAAAGAGTATAGAAAAGAAAAAAGCAAATTCTGGAATTGTGATTACTTGCAAACCAATGTCAGTGGGATTTCTTGGAGTGTCAAGTTTTTCTTTTTGAAAGATGCCCAATGAAATAAAAAGTTGGAATGCAATTTCTAGAGGAGAATTGGTTTTGTGAACTCTGTCATCACTTCATTTTGCCTCTATGCAAAGAAAATTGTATCCTATGTTCCAAGTCACAGTACATTTGTCCTCAGATAGTTTTATGCGTAATCACCACTACCAATTTTCTGTCAAAATGTTTACATTATCTGTGGGTCTATTTCACAAACTAACAAAAATTCTTAGGCTGAAAGAAATAAACTTTAGTGTGTTTAATATATGCTTTGTCTTCCTTACCAAATTCAAATGCTGCTTGCAAGCTGTATGACATTGCAATATTATGTCAGTCCTATAATTTGAAAGATCTGTTTGAGAATATCAAGTATAATTGCTTTGTTCATCAAATATTTGGGGAGGTTCAGTTTGGAGAATGCTGATTTGAGATTTAACTTTCAGTAAATTTGAGAGTTGAACAAAAAAACTATTGTTTCTTGCTCTTTCTCTCTCTCTCTCTCTCTCTTTTTTTCTACTTTATTGTAGAGCCATCCATGTTTATATTGCTTTTCCTATGGGGAATGATTTATTTCAGGCTAACTTGTGATGGATATGTTTTCCATGATTAAAATGAGTACTTTTTAACCTTAGGCTATGGCAGATGGGTGTATAAATCTGAAGCAGAAACTAAGCCAAGGATTGACTTGTTTGTTTTTTAATCCTTTCTTTCCCCAATGATTTTTTAAAAATGAAAACAAAAATCTGAGTATTTTTTTAAGAACTCTGGATGGGATTGTTCAAATTTCTTGGTTCCAAAACCCAGTGTTTCACTTTGACAATGACAATAGCTGAATTAACTCAAGGGTGTTTCTTAGCTGGACTTTTTCATCCTAATGGTTGTGTGCTGTTCAAGTACTAATTATTATAATCCTGGACATGTATCTCTTCTTAGCAATGTCGGGAGGAACTCTTCTGTTTTCAAAATTATAAGAACAACTAGAAATAATTAAAAGCAATCTTTATGTTCATTTAGGATGTTGGTCTGTGTTCTCTCATATATAATTTCTTTTACTGGTTTGTGATCATGGTTATATGAATATAGCATGTGATGGTATTTGAATAATCAAAAAGCAGATTGTATAAAATGGAGGGTCTTTGTTCATTAATAACAAAACATGAAATGAGATGAGCTAAACTCACATTATAGAACAGTAGTGTACATAGTTTTAAGCCCTAGTTTAAGCAGAGACTCATATAACAAATTAGTGTTTATATAAGAATCACAGAAATGTAATTCCAAGTTTAAATTTTTATTTCTCTTATATGCTAATTAACAGTGGATGGAGAAATGCCTCTTGTATGATCTGGCCTGAATCTCTTTGCTCTTCTGCTGTATGGTTCTGAATATTCTTGATTTTGACCTACATGATCTATTTTTTCATCACATTCTGCTGCATGACCAATCACCACTGTTACTGATATCTCATTCTAAATTGCTATGATTTTGCTGACTTCCTGATATTTCTCAGAGTTCAGGAATATGCATATGGAGGTCTCTGCCTATGATGCATTTCTCCTGACCTAGATCTCTTGATTCAGCTCTGGATTTCTTGTTCAGTGAGTGTTGGTATAAATCTCTTCAAATATATTGAAATGATAAAAGGTTCTCTGCTATTTGGGGGTTGGAATTTAACATTATCATGGAAGTATATAGACAGATAAACAAAGATTATCTTCTGACTGAGAATTACACTTATGACCCTTCTTGATCTTTCAAAAACCCTTTCTTCTCTGCTTACTTCCTGAATTGTCATTACCTGAATTGTGGAAAGCTACATGGGGGAACAGGAGGAGTAACGTTGCTGGATTTAGCAAATAAGAACACCTAGGAAGGGCACAGAGAAGAGTTTGTTTTGGTGTGTGTCTGAGCTATCAGATATCCAACTAAAAATGCTGAATAGAAATGAGATATCTAAGTCCAGTTGGGGAAGTTTCTAATCGAATTAGGAGCCATTGGAATATAGATATTCAAAGATTAAATCATGAAAGGGCAATAGAACACCGAGGGAGTGAATACAGATGAGAGAACCAAAAATTAGCCCTGGGCAACAACAACATGAAAGATTTTGAATATACTTAATAAGTTTAAATATTCACATTGGCAGAAAAAAACCCTATTTTGGGGTTTTTTTCATTGGAAAATTGGGAAAATAGGGGATCAACTTTATTTGGATTTGTCTTATATGTAGAGACATGTGGTAATACCTAGCTAATCAGTGTTTTGTGAAGGGGGCAGGGCACTGAAGGCAGCCCTTAGCATGCCTGAACCTGCCTGATAATGAGCTGGATCATAATAGTTTTTTATTGTATACCTGGTGCTTATTCATACTCTATAGGAAAGGGAAGGCTGTCTTTACTAACTGGGACTTTAAATAATTTTTCTGGTTTTGATGCTTGAAAATCATCTTTCTCTTATTATTCATTCAGTAGTTTGTCTCCGGCTGAAGGGAAATGTCTTGGCAAGTGTGAATGTGCTTCCAATTTTCTTTCTTGTTAATTCCTTTCACATGATAAATTGCAGGGAACTGTACTGAAATCTCTTGAAATTGAAAAGTCAGCCTACACGAATGCTTAGGAGCAAAGGTTTTAAACATAGTAAGTCTGTAGATATTCAGCTGCGAGAATATTCAGAAATATTTGTAGTTGATTGCTACCTTTTATGGATACCTATAGATTAATTTGCATACTTTTCATGAGTTCTTAATTTAGGTGGTCAATTTGAGTTATCTAAAATGATTGTAAAACTCCCCAAAATTATTTAAAATTGTTAATGTTTTTTTGAAAATAAGGTCATTCATAAGATAACCTTTCCTTAAAAATGAAGCAAATCAAAATGAAGAAATATCTTTTGGTTTCACCTTTATTTCCCTCTATACAAAGACAACATCTATTTCCAGCCTGGCCTCCAAGACCCTCTGTGCTGCTTGGTCATAATAGAGGCCCTTGAGCTATTTACTTATTTAGTTAGTTATTTTGAGCAAGGGTCTTGCCCTGTCCCCCAGCCTGTAGTGCAGTGGTATGATCATGGCTCATTATAGCCTCGAACTCCTGGGCTCAAGTGAGGGAAATATGGCAGATACTACAACTGAGGGCTAAATTTCTATATTACTAATAATGGAAAAACTGGAACTGTGTTTCTCCTGATGAAACACTCTGGGAATAACACAACATCTCCTGAAAAGCGTCCTTGATGAAAATGTTTAAAATCTAAACATAGAGAAACATCAGGCAAGTATATATTGTGGGACACTAACAATACACACGGCCTGTCTTTCTAAAAAACATCAATGATATAAAAACAGGAAGAGTATTTTATATGAAAAAAGAAAAAAAAAAACAAAAGACTTGATTAGATCCTAGATTTAAAAATTTGTACATACAGTTTTTAGTAACTATATCATTGTATTAGTGTTGGATTTCTTGGTTTTGAATATAGTACTATAGTTACGTAAGCACATGTTCTTATTTTTAGGAGATATAGGGGTAGAGTAGAAATATGTCTGCAACTTTCACAAAATTTTATATACATACATACTAACATACATACAGATACAGAGGCTATCTAAAGAAAATTTGGTAAAATGTAAAAAATTGATGAATTTACAATACTAGTACAGGCACATAAGCATTGTACAACTCTTTCAACTTTAGTGTTAGTTTAAGTTTCATCAAAAAAATTTGGGGAATAAATTATATATACAATTGATTGTTGAACAACATGGTTTTTGAACCATGCTGGACCTCTTATCCATGGATTGTTTTTAATAAAATTCACGTGAAAGTATGCCTGCCCCTCCTACCTCCCTTCTACCTCCTCCACTTCCTTTACCTATTCTGTCTATGCCACCTGTGAGACAGTGAGACCATCCACGCCTCTTAGTCCTCCTCAGGCTAGTCAACATTAACACAAGGAAAATGAAGACCTTTATAATGGTCTACTTCCACTTAATGAATAGTAAATGTATTTTCACCTCATTATAATTTTCTTTCTACCATTTTCTTTTCTCTAGCTTACTCTATTGTAAGAATAAAGTATATAAAACATAGAACATTAAAAGTATGTGTTTACTATTTGTGTTATCAGTAAGCACAGTCAAAAATCTTGCATGTAATTGTTAAGTTTTGGGGGAGTAAGAAATTACATCCAAGATTTTTGACTGCATGAAGACTCAGCATCCCTAACTCTCATATTGTTCAAGGGTCAACCATATTTGAAAGAAAAATAAATGGAACTGGAAAATATACTTTTCATTATAAATAACCCCAATTTAAGAGGAGTACTTCTAATTGATATCTGTAATTATGCATATAATAATAGCTTATTATTTATACAGTTCTGTGCACTTTGTCAAGCACTAATATATCTTACTTGCTTAGTATCCAAAAACTCCAATGGTGTCATATTGAGTAATTTTTACTACTAATCTTCACTTTCTACAGTTGGAAAAGTTGTGTCACTGAATTTAAAAGTCTTGCTCATGATTTTATAAGTTATAAAACATGAGAAAGCTCAACTCAAACTCAGGTTAACCAACTCTAAGTGTCTTTGTATTTCTATACTGGATTCATTGCATGTGCATGTTTGTGAGTGTATTAGTCTGCTCTCACACTGCTAATAAAGACATACCTGAGGGAGAGATCCAAGATGGCCGATTAACAACAGCTCAGGATTTTAGCTCCCAGTGAAAGCACAGAGAGCGAGTGGACGCCGCAATTTCAGACGAATTTCTGTGGAACACAAACTGGGAAATTCCCGGCGGAGGAGCCAAACGGGTCGCCAGTGCGACTCTTTTGGCCTGCGCAGCTGCTTTGCCTGTGCCCCGCGCGGCGCTGCGCTTCTCAGTGCGGAGTATATGCGACTGGGTGCCCCCTGAGTCGGGCTCAGCTGGTCCCATCCACACAAGCAGAACAGCAATTGGAAGCCCTGAGGACTGAGAGTTTCACAGTAAGCACAGCTGAACCCAGGAAGGCCTAGCTCTGTGGGGAAAGGGCATCTGCTGAAGGAAAACTAAGAAACAGAAAAAACTTCATCACCAACAAGCTGGACGTCCACTCAGACCCAATCTGAAAGTCAGCAATTACAAAGACGACAGCTGTATAAATCCACAAAAATGGGAAGAAACCAGTGCAAAAAGGCTGAGAACACCCGAAATCAGAATGCCTCTCCTCCTACAGGGGATCGCA
>CAUYLG010006813.1:0-12589 GCA_963573385.1 Cacajao melanocephalus | reverse complement strand
GCCGGGAATCTCCTAGTCTGTGGGCAACAAAAATTCGTCTGAAAGTGCGGCGTCCACTCGCTCTCTGCGCTTTCACTGGGAGCTACAATCCTGAGCTGTTGTTAATTGGCCATCTTGGATCTCTCTCCTAAATTACATTTCTTTTACTTATTTTTATTGATATATAATTGTTGTACGTATTTTGGGGGTACATGTAATATTCAGATTCCTGTATATATTGTGGAATGATCAAATCAGGGTAACTGGGATATTTATCACCTCAAAGATATATCTTTTACCTGTGTTGGGAACGTTACAAATCTTTTCTTCTAGCTATTTTGACATATACAATAAGTTATGTTTAACTATAATTTCCCTGTTGTACTATCATTCCTTTTTTTTCCCTTTTTTTCTTTTTTCCTTTCTTTTTTTTTTTTGAGACAGAGTCTTGCTCTGTTGCCCAGGCTGGAGTGCAGTGGCACAATCTCAGCTCACAGCAACCTCCACCTCCCAGGCTCAAGTAATTCTCTGCCTCAGGCTACCAAATAGCTGGGATTACAAGCGTGCACCACCACACCTGGCTAATTTTTGTATTAGTGGAGATGGGGCATCACGTTGTTGGCCAGGCTGGTCCTGAACTCCTGACCTCAAGTCATCCACCCGCCTCGGCCTCC
Organism: Cacajao melanocephalus; assembly: GCA_963573385.1. Lineage (NCBI taxonomy): Eukaryota > Metazoa > Chordata > Mammalia > Primates > Pitheciidae > Cacajao > Cacajao melanocephalus. The sequence goes on along the minus strand of CAUYLG010006813.1, from coordinate 11,936 downwards.
CAAAGCGTTGGGATTACAGGTATGAATCAGTGCGCCTGACCTGAAATCACTCTTTCACAAGTCTCTCTTCCCACACTTTATTTCCTCACTCCAGCTGCTGACTTTTCCTTGCTGTCAGTTGATGGAACAGAATTAAGAACTCTCTCTTATTCCTGCTACTGAATAGAAAAACCTACCTATTTTTCAGGTTCTTCTATGTTACTTCTTCCTCTTGTTACTGCCCCCGTCTTGTGTCTTGAATACCACCTCCTCTCTCCTCAGGGACTTCATTCATTTGATTATTTCCTCTCTCCAGTATCATCCATTTCTCCCTTTCTGATGGCTCATCTGATCAGTGCAACAGATAGGCTCTCCTGTGTCCTACATAAAACAACACCACCCTTCCTTTGCCTCACATTTCCTACCAGCTTGTTCCTTATTTCTCTTTTACTTTTCACTGCAAGATGCTCTCTAACTGGTTCTATACTTACTGTTTTCACTTCTTCACTCCCATCCTGTCTTCCAATAACTTCAGCCTGGCTTCTGCCCCCACCATTCCACTGAAATGCTCCTCTCAAGGTCACTAATAACTTCCAGGTAGCCAAATAAAATGGATACTTTTTTGTCCTCATTCTGACCTTTTAGCAATTTTTGACAAACTTGACAACTCTCTGTTTCTAGAAACACTTCCCCACTCTAGGGATTCCCTTCTACTCCCTCAGAACCCTTTGCTGGTTCCTCCTTCTCTTTCTTCCACCCCAAATACAGGAGGACTCCATTGCTCCCTCCTTTTCCCTTGCTTCATCTACAAGCAATCTCCCTCCTGCCACAAGCAACCTCCTCCTCCTCCATGGCTTTGAGCGTCACCTCTACACTGGTTACTCTCAAACCTAATCTCAGGCACTCTCCTCTTTCTCCTGAGCTCCAGACTCATTCATCCAACTGCCTATATATCTCCACTTCAATGTCTAGTGTGCATCTAGAAATGGAATTGTCCAAAGCATTCCCTACCCCTCAAAACTGTCTTCCAGGCTTCACAGTTTGGATAATGGAACCACTACGTACCTAGAGTCTCAGCCAAAAATCTAAGTGATATTTTGCTTTATCTCATTCCCTCCTTCTCACTCCAACATATTAGAATATATCTAGAATATGCCCATTTCTTTTGTTTGTTTGTTTGTTTGTGAGACTCTGTTGCCCAGGCTAGAGTGCAGCTGTGTGATCTCAGCTCCCTGCAACCTCCACCTTCCGGGTTCAAGCAATTCTCGTAACTCAGCCTCCTGGGTAACTGGGACTACAGGCACATGCTGCCATGGCCGGCTAATTTTGCTATTTTTAGTAGAGATGGGTTTTCGCCATGTTGGCCAGGGTGATCTCGAACTCCTGGCCTCATGTGATCTACCTGCCTCAGGCTCCCAAAGTGCTGAGATTATAGATGTGAGCCATTTCTCTTCTCACCTGCAGTTGCCACTCTCTTCCAGGACACTTGGAATATTCCCTTGAACAGGTTTAGCTTCCACTCCTGCCCATCTTCAATCTGTTTTGCAGGAAGCAGCCAGGAAGAGTAATCTGTTTAAATGCAAATTGGATCTTGCAGCACACACTTTACTGGCATCCCGTTACACGTATAATATACTCCAAATCTCCTTGCCTCCTACTCCTCTCTCAGGCCCCATCCCAGATGTCACTTTCTCCAGCTCTCCTGTTCTTTGACTGCACCCACAAGTCTGAATCATCGGCCTTCTCAGAGCCACAGAGCAGTCTACCCTTCCCTCACAGCTCTTCCCTACAGTGCTTCCCCTGCAACTCTATCCCATTATGTTCCTTTGTTGTCTGCCTCTCTTATTATGCTGGAAATTTTTTTAGAGCAGGGACTACGCCTATGATGTCATTGTTACATCCCAGGAAATGAGCACAGTGTCGAGAAGATAAATAGTTATAAGTAGATGAATGACCCTCCCTACCATGTAACTCTCCCCTGTATCCACCACAGTTCACACTTTACATCACTTGGGTAGAGCTTTCTCCCTATGTGTAATTGATAAAGGATCCTGTTATTGATTTAAGTGAATTTTTTAGTCAATACAGATTTATTGACCTTTATTTGATGAACATAAGGCAAATAAAATAAGCAAGCAATTTTTGCAGTCTCTAGAAGATTCAGAGATATGAAAGTGCTCTGTGAATGTATTTTCTCCAGTTCCAGCTGCCGGAATTACATGTGAAATGGTGACAGATATTCAGGACCTTCAGCCTTCTATTGCTAATTACACAAAGATCTAGCCCAAGGGCTGAACTTCAGGTAAGATAATCAGTGGGATAAAAAATTATAGCCACAACTAGGGGTAGAAACTTTCAGCTTAACAGTTTTCTTCCAAGCATAGCTTAAAATGAATTCAAAGCCAACTACAAAGTATATCTCATTTGAGGTTTTGTTTTGTTTTGTTTTGTTTTGTTGTGGTTTCTTTCAAAACACATACAGCAGGCCGGGCATGGTGGTTCACACCTGTAATCCCAACACTTTGGGAGGCCAAGGCAGGTGGATCATTTGAGGTCAGGAGTTTGAGACCAGCCTGGCCAACATGGTGAAACCTTGTTTCTACTAAAAATATAGAAAAACAAATTAGCTGGGCATGGTGGCAAGCACCTATAAGGAGCTTGCTACTCAGGAGGCTGAGTCAGAAGAATGGCTTGAAGCCAGGAGGTGGAGGTTGTAGTGAGCCGAGATCACACTACTGTACTCCAGCCTGGGTGACAGAGCAAGACTGTGTCTCAAAAAAACCAAAAACCAAAAAAAAAAACCTACAACAGATATTAAAGTTTGTTTTTAATTAATTCATTTATTCTTTCATTCAATAAATATTTCTTAAGATATTCTATATATAAGACATTGAACCAGGTACCAGAAATTCAGCAAAGACCCAAAAAGTATCTGCCCTCAGGGAGCTTACATTCTAATGGGAAGATAGATGCTAAACAACTAATTATGCAATCCCCTTTTTAGTTAAAATTGTGACAAGGGCTACAAATAGTAACTATGAGAGCACATGGGATAGATAATCTTCATTTCCTCCTCCATATATGTCCTCTCCCCTCTCTGCTCTGTGCCATGGGAGACTGGATTCGTTGGGCAGCAACACCGAGTTCCCTTGCACACTGGCTTCTCTTTGGGTTCAGCAGGAGATAGGAGGGCTGAAATGTATCAGGGTAATTATTGTCCGAGCTCCGTCCCAGCCTGGCCATGGTATGACAGTAGTTGCATTTCTCTCTGCAGGTTCTGGGAACCACTTCCTCTCTTTGCCACTCAGGCCTGGGGGTGGTCACCGCTCCCACGAACCAGGCTGGCATTACTGGTTTCCCTTAACCCTGCATACGCCTTTGTGAATCATCTCCTTGTTGAACTCATCAGTTTTCCAGTTTGAGTGTGCCGCCCATTTCCTGTTGGGATCCTAACTCAGAGCAGATAGCTGGGGGAATCTGACTTAACTTAGATGGAGGAGGCAGTGTCAAAGACACTCCTTGACAGAGTTATATTTAAGCAGCTTGCTGAAGGATGTTGCTTTCCTAGTCAGCCCTCCTCACACCTCCTCTTTTCCTCCATTCCTGGCTAGAAACGTCTCTGTCAAGTAGAGAATATTGGCATAGTTCGTCACTGTTCTTTTATTTATCTCTTTCTTCCACTGCTCTCCCACAACCAGCAGTAAACACTTTCTCTTTTTGGTTTTAAAGCACCCTCTTCATTGGCCTTTTTGTCATCTGAGACCTTTCCTTCTCATGCTTCCTCCCAGATCTTTCATTTCCTGTCACTGTCTATCAAATACACACAGTCCCTCCCCATACGACCCAACTTGTCATCAGCAGTTGCCTCATCTCTCCCTTTCCCTAGAATTCAGCCACGCTAGACCACTTGCTGTTTCCATGCCTTTGTTCACTCTGTTTTTCTGCCCTGGCTCTCCCTAACCTCACCCATCCCCTCTGCTGAAATCCTATCCAGTTTAAATGCCACCACTCTGCAAAGCCTTCCTAAAGGTCTCAGCAGGAAGTCCTTGCTTCCATTATTTTTTGTTCTCATAAATACTTTTTTTAACCTTTATTGCACTTCCTACATGCTTTATAGTTTTGATATTTGTGAAAATGTCTTATTTCTCTCCCATGACCATTAGCTCTGAGCAGTCAGGGGCTAATTTGTCTCTGAAACATCTGCAACATCTAATGCAATGCCCAGCACATAGTAGGAACACAATGGCTTTTAATATTGCCTGACACCTATTTTATCTTCTGAGTTGTAGAAAATTCTAAAGTTATTTCGTTATACAACAAAGTAAATGAAAACATTAGTGTGCTCTGTATGAGGTCCTTGGCATGGTTACTTTCATTATGTGGTTTTTTTCATTGCAACATAATTAAATTGTACAGTTAAACCCAACATAACTGGTTTTAAAGCCCCTCTTCACTGGTCTTTTTCTCCAGTTAAATCTTGGTAGGCCTGATTTTATTCCTCTATTTCCAGTCTTTTCACATTTGAGAATCAGTCATGCCAAAATATTTATCGTCTCAGGAAAAATAAAATAAAAATCTTTTAAGGGCCTCCAGATACCACATAGCTGCATAGAACTGGAGAAGTAGAAATGAGACATAGACAGATTAATTGAGAGGAAAATAAAACTATGTTTCCCCTAGCTTCCTGTTCTGCACTCCAAATTGGGATGTCTAACAGTTCTCCTCCAGGAGAGTTTTATTATATCTAATGTTGGGTTTGAAAATGTTGGAAGACGACAAGTTTGAGAATTTTAACTCCTAAAAGACTTTTCAATTAAATGTGTTCTGTGAAATTGAATTGGGTTTTAAATGGTAGTTTCTCTATGTTTAAGATATATTTAAAACAACACAATAATAACTACCATTTATTCATCACCCAATAACTCTTTTAATGTTATAACCCACTCCAATGCAGATAATATTGCCCCATTTCATAGATGAGGAAACAGAAGCTGGAGATGTTAATTGCTCTATTCTAGGGCCCCGTTTTTGGGTGACTGCTCTTCTTTGGTCCAAGGCTCATGTTTTTAGGTAATAAGCATACCTCTTCCTGACAGTATCACTGTTGTGAGTGCACATTTGCTTGGCCATCCTCTGTGGATGCTGCAAATAGTCTACAACCCACTGAAACGCTGCCCCAGAAGGCACTTCTCTTAGGAAGGAGAGATGAACAAGAGCTAAAGAAAAAAATGAACTGGCCAGAAAAATGCCAGAAAATGAACCCAACACGATGTCCTCAGAGTGGTGCATCTGGGTGCATCCTGTCTGCTTCATTCTCCAGCAATTTTTGTGGTGCATGGTGGTGCATTGTGGAAGCTGGCAGGGTTTCCTGTGCCTTCTAGGAATGGCAAGGAAGTGAGTCTGTCAGTATGCTAGGACAGAGAATCTGTGGAAGGACAAAGAGATATTCTGCCCTGCACACACAAGTGAGCACACTCCAAGGGCATATACTTTTATCAGCTTCTGTTAAAAAATGAGTCAGGTAAAAGTGAGTGTTAAGGCAATTCAATGAAAGATGTTTTACAATGCTTTCTATGCATACTTAAATGTGTCTTTTCCTCAGTTGTCATGTGTTTAAACATCAAAAGCCTCAAAGACACAGAAATCTGAGAAAAACAGTTTGTATTGAATTGAAGCTATATTTTTTTAATGGAGAAAGAAGTCATCTAAGTGGTGTTTCCTATTTTCTATCTCACATATAACAGAATACCTCAACAGGAACATGAGAGACAGTATTCAGAAAGCAATTCCAAATACATTAAAAGAGCTGCTTTGGAAAAATGAGTCTAGTGAGTTTTTTTTCCTTCAAAGGTCACAAAAACGAAACACCCTTCCTATGGGGCAGTGTTTGAAAGGGGGATGAGAGAAAGAACGCAATATCTCGTCTAAAATCTTGCAGGCAAAAACATTTATTACTGCAGGAAGCAGAAGGTGAACCTAGCTTATAAATGAGATCCTGCAGACGAGGGAGCTGTATCTTACTGACGTATTACTGTACAGAATGAACCTTTAAAGCTTGGACTCTGAAGACACAAACTATTGTCCAATAAATCTAAACCGATATATTCATTTTTAGTAAAAGTAAACATGACATTGCATCACCACCATAATATGTAATTTCATCCTTGCATTTCAATTCTCAAGGATTATTTAATTTTCCTTAAAATATTATAGAAAACCACAAGGGGTCTGATGAAAATAAATCTTCTCACCTAACACTGAGAAATAATAGTAGAATACTCAAATGTAAAGGCTCATCTATGATGGTTGATCTATTTCATAAGTTTAAATACCCAAATTGACAAATAAAAGAGATGGCTAATTTTTTTCTTTAAAATTAGTATCTTCTTTGGCTATTTATATTTCCTACAGAGAAGGTAACTCCCGCAGGAAAGACATAAATATTAATTGTGAAAAATAAAGAGAATATAGGAATATTTTATTGAAAATAGTCCTCAATATGAATAATCGGTGGGGTTAACTGCAGTCCTGAAACCAAATGATGGCCAAAGCGGTTTTTTAAAAATGTTTTTCTTAATGTTACATTAGGCTTTTTTTTACCTCAGCTGTTTTTCTCTCTCCTTCCCTTTTCCTCTTCCCTATTTTCTTTCTTTCTTGCATTTGTCTTTGCTGCTGCTTGCAAAGTCAGATTTAAGTTAGTTATATTAAAGAACACATAAATAAGAAGGTAAAGGAAATAAAAAATGAAAATTACTTGAAACTAGTAACTTTACTATAATGCTCTTTGAAGATTGTAGAATCTTCCTGTGTCCCTCAGAATGCAGCTGAGTGAGTTTTATGGTGACCCAGGGAGGGAGACATTAGGCCTTCTCTCAGTGACGAGTCACCAGTTACTTAACCTCCTCCATTACCTAACATACCAGAGAAACTTTTGTTTTCTAGTACATAACTGTATTCAATGATTTAACATAAAGATGTTTTTCTTGAATCTCATATCATTAAAAAACAAATATATAGCTGACCCTTGAACAATATGGATTTGAACTGCATGAGTCTACTTCTACATGGATTTTCTGTCTCCACCAACCCTGAGACAGCAAAACAAAAAAACAAACCCCTTCTCTTCCTCCTCCTCAGCCTACTCAACAAGAAGATGATGAGAATGAAGACCTGTGTGATGATCCACTTCCATTTAATGTATAGTAATTAATATGGTTTGACTGTGTCCATCTAAACCCCATCTTGAATTGTAGTTCCCATAATCCCCGTGTGTCATGGGAGGGATCTGGTGGGAGGTAATTTAATCATGGGGGCAGTGCCCTCATGCCATCTCATGATACTGAGTGAGTTCTTAGGAGATCTGATAGTTTTATAGGTGCTTTTCCCCATTTTGCTTGCATTCTTTTCCTTCCTGCTGCACTGTGAAGAAGGACATGTTTGCTTCCCTTTTGCTTCCCGCCATGATTATAAGTTTGCTGAGGCCTCCCCAGCCCTGTGGAACTGTGAGTCAATTAAACCTCTTCTCCTTATAAATTACCTAGTCCTGGGTATGTCTTTATTAGTAGCATGAGAATAGACTAATGCAGCAAATTGGTACCACAGAGAGTGAGGCGCTGCTGTAAAGGTACCCGAAAATGTGGAAGTGACTTTGGAACTGGGTAATAGGCAGAGGTTGGAACAGTTTGGAGGGCTCAGAAGGAGGCAGGAAAATGTGGGAAAGTTTGGAACTTTTTAGAGACTTGGAGGGCTCAGAAGATAGAAAGATGTGGGAAAGTTTGGAACTTCCTAGAGACACATTGAATGGCTTTGACCAAAATGCTGGTAATGGTATAGACAATGAAGTCCAGGCTGAGGTGGTCTCAGATGGAGATGGGAACTTTTTAGGAACTGGAGTAAAGGTCACTCTTGCTATGCAAGAGATTGGTAGCATTTTGCCCCTGTCCTAGAGATCTGTGGAACTTTGAACTTGAGAGAGATGATTTAGGGTATCTGATGGAAGACATTTGTAAGTGGCAAAGCATTGGAAAGAAAGCAGAGCATAAAAGTTTGAAAAATTTTCAGCCTCATGATGTGATAGAAAAGAAAACACCATTTTTCTGGGGAGAAATTCAAGCTGGCTGCAAAATTTGTGTAAGTAATGAGAAGCCAAATGTCAGTCACCAAGATAGTGGGGAAAACATCATCAGCACATATCAGAGACCTTTGCAGCAGCTTCTCCTATCACAGTCCTTAGAGGTTTAGGAGGGAAAAAATGGTTTCCTGGACTTGGCTTAGGGGGCCTCCCTACTCTATGTAGCTTCAGAACATGGTGCCCTGCATTCCAGCTGCTTCAGCTCCAGCCATGGCTAAAAGGAGTCAAGGTACAGCTCAGGCCATTGTTTCAGAGGATGCAAGCTCTAAGCCTTGGAGGCTTACACATGGTGTTGAGCCTGAGGGTGCACAGAAGTCAAGAATTGAGATTTGGGAACCTCCACTTAGATTTCAGAGGATGTATGGATACATCTGGATGTACAGGCAGAAGTTTGCTCATGGAGAACCTCTGCTAGGGCAGTGCAGGAGGGAAATGTGGGGTGTGAGCCCCCACACAGAGTCTCTACTGTGCATTGTCTGGTGGAGCTGTGAGAAGAAGGCCACCATCCTCCAGACCCCAGAATGGTAGATTTATCAACAGCTTTCATCGTGCCCCTGGAAAAGTCACAGACACTCAACACTAGCCATGAAAGCAGTCAGGAAAGGGGCTGTACTCTGTAAAGCCACAGGAGTGGAGCTGTCCAAGGCTGTGGGAGCCCACCTCTTGCATCAGCTCACACTTGATGTGAGATGTAGAGTCAAAGGAAATCATTTTGGAACATTAAGATTTCATGACTGCGTGATTGGATTTCAGATGTGCATGGGGCCTGTAGCCTCTTTGTTTTGGCTAATTTATCCCATTTGGAACAGGAGTATTTACCCAATGCCTGCACCCCCATTGTATCTAGGAAGTAACTAACTTACCTTTGATTTTACAGGCTCATAGGCAGAAGGGACTCGCCCTGTCTCAGATGAGACATTGGACTTGGACTTTTGAGTTAATGCTGGAATAAGTTAAGACTTTAGGAGACTGTTGAAAGGTCATGGCTATATTTTGAAATGTGAGAACATGAGATTTGGGAGGGGCCAGGAGAGGATGATATGGGTTGGTTCTGTGTCCCCACCCAAATCTCATCTTGAATTATAATTCCCATAATTCCCACATGTTGTGGGAGGGAGCCAATAGGAGGTAATTTAATCATGGGAGCAGTTACCCTCATGCTGTTCTTGTGATAGTGAGTGATTTCTCATGAGATCTGATGGTTTTATAATGGGCTTTTCACCCTTTTGCTCATACTTCTCCCTCCTGCCACCCTGTGAAGAGGGATGTGTTTGTTTCTCTTCCCACCATGATTGTGTTTCCTGAGGCCTCCTCAGCCATGTTGAATTGTGAGTCAATTAAACCTCTTTTCTTTATAAATTACCCAGTCTTGGATATGTCTTTATTAGCAGTGTGAGAACAAACTAATGCAGTATTATATTTTCTCTTCTTTATGATTTTCTTCATAGCCTTTCCTCTAGCTTACTTTATCATAAGAATACAGTATATAATATACATAACATATAAAATATGTGTTAATCAACTGTTATTGGTAAGGTTTCTGTTTAACAGTAAGCTATTAGCAGTTAAGCTTTTAGGGAATCAAAGTTACACAAAAATTTTTCACTGTACCGAGGGTCGGAACTCCTAACCTCCATGTTGTTCAAGGGTCAACCAAAAATAATCAAGTAATTGATGATTTTGATGTTTTTTTTTTGAGATGGAGTCTGCTGTCACCCAAGCTAGAGTGCAATGGCACAATCTCAGCTCATTGCAACCTCTGTCTCCCAGGTTCAAGTAATTCTTCTGCCTCAGCCTCCCAAGTAGCTCGGATTACAGGCACACACCACCATGCCAGCTAGGTTTTTTATTTTTGTGGAGATGGGATTTCACCTTGTTGGCCAGGCTGGTTTTGAACTCCTGACCTCAGGTGATTCACCCTCCTTGGCCTCCCAAAGAGCTGTGATAACAGGCATGACCCACTGCTCCTGGCTGATGATTTGATTTTAAGACTCTGGGTGCAATTCACAGAAAACTGACTTTCAGAGATATTTCATCTAAAACTTTAGTTTTTGTGTTAAAGAGAAACTTTAAAAGTTAAGGAAAACACATTTGCAGTTCCTCAAAAAATTAAACATAGAAATACACATCACACAGGGATTCCATTTCTAGATGTATACCCAAGAGAACTAAAAACAGGCATCAAACAAATAGATGCACATGCATGCTGGTAGCAGCATTATTCAAAATAGCCAGAAGATGGACAGTTCAAATTTTCTTCAATGGAACAAAAGACAAATTGTGGTATATAAACATAGTGGAATATTATTCAGCCATTAAAAAACTGAATACTGTTTTACATGCTACAATGTGGATGAACCTTGAAAACACTGTACTAGGTTGAGAAGATCCAAGATGGCTGATTAGGAGCAGCTCAGGATTGCAGCTCCCAGTGAAAGCACAGAGGGTGAGTGGATGCTGCACTTCCAGATGGATTTTTATTGCCCACAGACCAGGAGATTCCCAGGCGGAGGAGCCCCACGGGTCGCCAGCGCAGCTGTTTTGGCCAGCGTGGCTATTTTGCCGGCACCCCAGCGCAGTGGTTCTCTGTACAAAATATGCTGGTCTGGGTGCCCTTTTAGCTGGCGAGTGGAGCTTCGGGAAGCCAGAGTCGCCCATTCATCTGATTAAAAAGGGGTCTGAAAAAGGGAGCCAGGCCAGGAGATTCCCGGGCAAAAAAGCGCCATGAATCGCAGCGCCGCTGTTTCAGCTGGCGCAGTGGGTCGAGGCACAGGAAATCACACAGATCCTGGCATCTTTTCAACAGGCGACTGGAACACCTGGGAGAGAGTCAACCATTCAACTAAAAAAAAAAAGGCTCTGAGGCAGGGAGCCAGGTGATCAGGCTCAGCTGGTCCCACCCCCACAAACAAAAAAACAGCAATTGGAAATGCTCTGGGTTGAGAGTTTCACAGCAAGCACAGCTGAACCTGGGACGGTCCAGCTTTGTTGGGGAGGGGCGTCCGCCATTACCGAGGCACTCCACCACTACGGAGGCAGTCCACCATTGCTGAGGCAGCCTGCTGTTGCCAAGGCAACCCGCCATCACAGAGAGAGTCCGCCATTACAGAGGTGGGCCACCATTGCCGAGGCAGTTCTAACTAAACCCATATAAACAGGACTGCAGGGAAGTTCACACAGCAGCTGGGCGGAGCCCACAGCAGCTCAGCAGAGCCTCTGCAGGCAGACAGTGACTAGGCTGTCTCCTTGCTGGGCGGGGCAGCCCTGAAAAAAAGGCAGCAGCACAACAGAAACTCATAAATAAAGCCCTAACTCCCCAGAACAGAACACCTGGGGAAAAAAAAGGGGTTTATGAATTCTGCTGCAGCAGACTTAAACATACCTGCCCAGCAGCTCTGAATGAACAACGGAGCTCACAGCTCAGTATTTGAGCTCCTATAAATGACAGACTGTCTTCTCAAGCAGCTCCCTGACCGAATTGACCAACAGCTGAATTGACCAAGCAGAAGAAAGGATAGCAGAGGTCAAAGATCAACTCAATGAAATAAAACAAGAAGGCAAAATTAGAGAAAAAAGGGTAAAAAGGAATATGGGACTATGTGAAAAGACCGAATCTACGTTTGATAGGTGTACCTGAATGTGATGAAGAGAATGAATCCAAGCTGGAAAATACTCTTCAGGATAATATCCAGGAAAACTTCCCCAACCTAGCAAGGCAGGCCAATATTCAAGTCCAGGAAATACAGAGAACACCACAAAGATATTCCTCAAGAAGAGCAACCCCAAGGCACATAATCGTCAGATTCACCAGGGTTGAAATGAAGGA